>JAQFYT010000024.1:0-51585 GCA_034694925.1 Ceratophysella denticulata
GCTACTGCATACTAGTGAGTGTATTATATAGCGTACTACTCAATCCTACTTCATACCAATTTTCTGGAATGCTACTGTATCCTAGAGACTATATATTTAGTAGATGGGACAGCAATAATATGGTACATAGGATTAGCGAGTACTTGACATTTTATTGGCCGCAGATTATAAAACAACACACAATCACAATCACAATAAGTTAATAATTAAATAGTATTACAGATTACAACTAAAACATCATATAAGAATTAATTCATAAAAACGTGTAAAATCAACCTTTGGTGTTTGTTTGGGATTCGGATAGTCGATTCTCCTTTTACCAGTTTCTTAATGTTTAGGATTTATGCTCTCATCTTCCCCCCTCGTTTGTGGCTCGCACACGTGTCTTCTGTGTCGTTAGAAAATGCTTGCCTGCATCCGTCCCTTCAGGTGAAGCTGATTCTTGCATGCCTCTGCGAAAAAAAATTCCATTTGACATAAAAGTTAATACTGGATTTCTAACATGCAACGACCCGGGTCGTTACATGTCGGATGGTTTTATAAATGGAACAGCGGACCTGACAAACAAACGAATAATAGTATTTTATTAACTTACCAATAATCAAGAAATCGGTTGCAGCTAAGTCGAGTGCTAGAGACCAGATACCTGGCTGCTGTTCGGTTAATGTAAAGATCTAGAAATGATGAGTTGACTTTAATATATTGCAACTGTTACAAAAGTGTAGTACCGGGAGAAGACTAGAAATACTGACTCATGTTTCTTGTGCTTACCGGTAAGTGTACATGCGCACATGGTGGATTGTTAAGAGACGTGTCAGACGATAGATACGTATGTTCCTCATCATAATTTCTGAGCATGAAGACCAGGTTATCAGAGTGTAGTACGACAGAGTGTTCGTTTGCCACCATACTCAATTGAAACAAGGGCTTCTTCCTGTCATGTATAAATTTATAATCTTACAATATATAGCGATATGAGTAAAATAAGTAAACAATTATATTGTTAAACCACATACAGAATAGTAGCAGTCCCTTCAAAGCGAGTTTTATGGGATATTTGGTGTCCAACGAGCTAAGATCTTTAGAGTTTGGCCCATAAAAATGTCTTCCAGATTATCTTTGATTGATTCATGAATCGAAAAGTGATCGATAATGTAATCCATGTCCCAGGCTCCTATTTGAATAAAGTGACTCCTACAAAGTAAAATCACGGAATGAGGTTGTGCTAGACTGAATGTGTCCAGGAAGAGCAACGACCCGGGCCGTTGTTTCATGGACATATTCTGCAAAAAGGAAACTGATATAACAAGTATTACAAATTCTTACTGATCTTCGACCGGGAACAAAACCCGTATGTTTGTTGATCGTCACAATCAGCTGACACTTGTGTAGAACCAAATCGTATCTGTGAGTTATTCAGATAAGCTCCTGCGGGAGATAGTTCAATACATTTTTACGTGATTCATATGTCCTAAATACATCAGTGACTACGAAATTCAATAGATACCCATAGTACACGGTCAATAGGTTACATAACACGCTACACACGTAATCTCGTTTTGGCAGTTCACAAATCTATACATAATCCATACCTGAGACGTATTGAAAGTACACTGTGTAATTATAAGGATATAAAAATGTACAAAATGATGCCTGTGTTCTGTGTTCCTGTATAAACCCAGAATTAAAAACGCTACATAACATTACCTCAGAGGAATAGGTGACAAGTGATGAAGATTCTGACACGAGGGTAAAACTATCCACGAGAATGTCAGGATAACGCAATTATATAGGTAAATTAAAGTAATACTCGGAGTATAAAAATAAGCAGGTTGTGTGGGTTGCGTTGGTGTTGGTGAGAATGAAAGCCGGACTGGCAGAGCAGACGTCAGCTATACCTATAGATAGGTAGGCAGCTATGAATAGGTATAAATGTGTATAAACACATACGTTCCCACCATAGTCGATCGTGTTAATATGTTGCACCGCAGATGCAGCTTCGATTTTAAGTACACAAATACTACATACATAATCTTGTGCTAATATCTAGCATACCAGAGCTGAGTTTGACTCACTTTCTAGCATTCCTAGCACGTGCTATTCCATACTGTTTTCTTTAACTGTACAACGACAGCTTGTATAACACTTAATTGCTATCTTGTTGTACTGCTACCGTATGCAACCTCATGTCACTATTTTTCATAACATCAACTACCAGCAATCCATCATATACTGTTGCTACCAGTACAACCTACTGGCTACGACTTTTCATAATGACACTAAATTAGCAGCAAGTTGTATTTTGTGGTAGTCGACTCTACCAGAAATTTTCATACCAGAAGCTAGCACTAGATACTAAACGATCGTAAGGGTGGTCAGTTCCCAGTGAACCTCACGTATAGGTATAAGGTAATTCAGTTTGGGCATTGCCTATAGCTGTTAGGACCGCAAGATTACATAACTTGACGCTAGTTCTACGTAATACAAGAAGGCGCGTTATTTGAAAAATGCAATCTCCAGGAATTCTGTTAATTAACTCCATGTTTCCCATGCATCGATGTGAGATTTGAGAATAGCTCAGACTGTAGTAGCAGTCTAAGTTGGATTTACGATGATTTTGACAATTGACAAAAGTTCAGATTCAGAAGTAATACATTGGCTGTGCCCATCGAACCGAATTTTACCTGGATTAGCCCTTTTAGGCTAATATTATGACTTCGCGCTTATGACTTGCGCTATTATATATGTCAATTGCGAGGGGGAAAAATCCACCCAGTTTCTCTGGGTAAGATAGTTTGAATCGAAGAGCATCATTTGATACTTGTGATAAAGGTAATTTGAAAATAAATAGAACAAATCGAAAAGCTCTATTTTCCAAGTCGAATTGAGCGGATACCGATACGATGTCTTAAGAAATTCAGGGTTCATATTGACTACCTATGTACATAGTCTCCCGTAGAATCTCCCGTAAAGTGGAAAAAAATGTGTTTACTCCGAGAGAGGCTAATAACAGGGAAGTCGAACGGGGACTTAGGAGTCATTTATGACTGCACGGGTTTCTTGGCGCCATGCTAAGTTCATTTCGACAATTTTACACATGTTGTTGGCTAAATTGGGCTCCTTGGGTAATTCTCAATCTATCTAGCGTCGTCGATTGGGAGATATAGAGGACCAATTCCCTCAGCCTTTCATGCTTAAAAGGTCTTAAAATGCTACGATTATGTCAATCCCTTTCTTTCTCCCGTATCTCCTGGCCTTATATTGAAATTGTTTTCTTATTACTTCCTCACATGACGAAGGCAAAGAAACGCACCTGGCTTTCACTTCTTTCCATTGCATGTAAAGTGTAAAGACAACCTTCATGTCGATAGTCGTATCTCCGCCTGTGGCGTCAATTGCTGCTCGCTTCTAGATCCCGATCTTGTGACTGGAAAAAGTATCATGTCCTAAACATGACGAATTGATCGAAAATTGCTTGTTACATATATGTATGTACAATATGCAATAGCAATACCAAATAGGATGATATACCGCGGAAAGTAAACATTGGCTCCAATTTTTGCAATATATGCTGAAAGAATTCGCTAGATTCGAATTTCACAAGCACAAGATCCTGCAAACATCCAACGCGAGGAAAAATGTGTAAATCGTACTAGTTTAATGAGTATGCCAATTTGTAATTTGAAACTCTATGGGAAATTAGGAATGTCTCAGACGAAACGCTCAAATATTAGACGAGGATTGTAAAACGATTAATATTGATGCTAATGTCAGAAGAGAAGTTCGAGCCGCATTTGGTATTCAGGTCAATGAGCGCGAAGCACGTTCCTAGTCCTACCTTCTATATATTTAAAACTATGTAAACTAAAATGCTTGGTGACATCCAATATGCATGGAAAGTGCCGAGTTTTACACTACCCTAGTGACTGACATTGCGTTTGTAATCAATACTTACTGCGATATGTAAAGCCAAACAACATACATCGAGTTCGAGTGAATTGAATTCCCATTCGGTGTTGAGTAATTTATGATCACAAATGTGTGTAATCAATCTACTATCGGCCTTGTACAAATAACACTGCGATCGAAGCCTGTCGGTGCGGTTTAGACATAATATTTTATAATTGATGCTAATTCAAGCGTAAGTATTTTATTTGAAAGCTGGTGTTATATTTCATTTAATATAAGCATTCCGAGTTATGAAAACTCTGATGTAATATTATGCATTTCAAAGGCCATAGAGTCAGTTGAGGAATTACTGGAACGCCAAAACGGACGGAATCAGGCTATTGCAATTACAAACTACTGCTATGGCTATGAGGTATCACATGACTTTGTTTTCAGTCCAATTAGCATAGCAGATAAATCATGAATACATATACCCTCTGGATCTGGAACCAGAGCAAAATGAACTAATTAAAATCCTCTGAAGAAAGCGTAAGTATTTCCATAACCGTCTTGGACCAGGCTAATTATAAATTCTAACACATAAACTATTCCCTAAAGTTTTAAGAAGAACGACAACTATTGACTCTTCGAGTTTCGTTCGTATAAGGCACAGTAGTATACTATAAACAGAATAATTATACGATTTGATTCAACCGGTTTCATAAAATACTGGAGTTTGTGTGCTTTATTCAAATTTTTCTTGTATTCCCACGCCTTTGAGTGGAAATCTGATTTGTAAACGCGCGCCTCAATGCGTCGTCGAATCGGCATTCGCAACATATTTATTTTGAAAAACTTCAATGACACTATGCTATACTGTATACTATTATGTTTTCGTCAGAGGTTTTCGTATTCCTTTTGCGTACAGAAAGCGTATAAGTATGCATAAGTCAATAGATAAATCGCATTCAAGTTTAAAATACAAAAAACACTGTAAAACACACAGGCTAGCATATTCTTTTTACCAAATATTAATTTATTAATCATGAATACCTACTCTAGAAATCAAGAATGTAAGCATGGTTTGTAATTAATCATGTAGTGTGTGTGTGTGCCTCCCTCATACTTACATCTTGGCTTTCTTTTTGGTTTAGTATAAAGTAAGTCTTAATTTAAATTATAGTAGTAGTTAATTATTTAATTAAAAAAACACAGTTAAGTTATCTATCTATGTATATAGTAAAATAACACTAAATTATTAATCTATGGGCATCTAAACTAAATCTATAGAGTATTTCTACAAAACTAGACTACTCATAAGACTCGTAACACAAAAACCCAAAAATTAATGTTGCCGAGTCAAATTATAATTAAGGCTTCTAGCATTGAGGGACGTTGTTTCATGTTTCTCTCTCCCATGCAGTAGTGAAAAGTGATTGACGCAGACTCTCACCGCACAAAACTTTCTCCGTCCATAACAAGCCCTACTCGGATGTTTGAGAAGATAAGAGGCCTATTAATAAAACGGGCTAGGGCTTTCACCGGAATTCCGTACTCATGTCATATGGGATCCCATGATCGCATACTCTTTTATCATAACTTAAAACAACGTAAGCCCTTGCGTTAGGCTAAAGTAGTAAGTGATCATGGGATCATATGTGGAATTAGTAACCCAAATTCCCACAGGAGAATATTATAGAATACTAGACACCCGTCCAGCTACTGTCCTGATCAATACTCATAATTTAGCACGCAGGAGAAAGTTAGACATGTACAAAATCACGGAGCTTTAGCTTTGACTATTGTCAATTAATTTACTTGGGATGCATATATTATTATGGCAACTAATGCTTGCTATAGCCGACTATTGGGTTCTAGATTCTATTCATATATCTAAGGTTTCGATTAGTGAATTACAATTACGAAAAATAATAATATTGTTGTTTAGTGTAAAATACTTTCTAGTAGCACGGTGGTGGGTGCATTGTGCCACGCATGCAACCCAGAATACAAGGGGATATCGTGTGTCTATTGTATAGCTAGTATATACTTACACCAAAAAGTCACAACCAGGAAGGCATTAGGTTTGTCATAATACAAGGATAGAAGGTTTCTGTGTTCAATTGCCTCAAGTACACCCTAGGGTGTCGTGTCGTACTGTTATTATTATTATCTTCTTCTTCGCAGAATTAGATCTCCGACGTTGACGGGGGTCAAGTCAAGGAAGTTACTTATAAAGATTAATACCTACCCTACAGAGACATCCGTTGCTTCATAATAGCAACCGTGTCATAGAATTTTTTTTTGCTGTCAAGATCAAAAGAGTCGTATTTACTTAATTACTACGTAACCTTATGGCACAATCACTCTTTTGTCATTCAAGTAGATCTATGATAATGATATCTGCAATCACACTAAACTATTTATATGCAATTATCTATGATCTGTGATGTGATCACACTGGAAAATGTCTTATTTGCTACTTCTTCATTATTAGACGCGTAAAAAATTAAGTAGATAAGTAATTATTTAAGTGAAATTATGAATTAAGCGACTATGAAGACGTATCTAATTTTTTGTCAAAAATACTTGAATGTAAGATGTGTAGCTTCGTTGCATCACTGCAGCTCATTAATAATATTATTTAATTGCAATAGTGAATACTTTGAAAATGGGTGAGTGAGGTAGTTCAGTGGTAAGTATCAAAATATATAGAAGAGAAAGTTTGAAAATTTTACATTGAAGACTTTCAAGTTCGAAGTTCACTGTTATGGTTTTTTTGCTTCAAGGAGGAAGATGTATTTTTTTTATAGCAAGGTCAAGGGTTAAGGTTACTCTTTCCGAGTCGAAGTTTTGGTAGCATGGAACTCGGTAGAGCCAGAGGTGTTACGAGAGAGGTTCGTGGACCGTGTCACCCCACCGCTAGTGCTCGTGGCTGAGGCAGTGTTGGAGGTAGAAAAGGATGAACCCCCGCTAGCACCTGCCGTCGTCGTTGTCGTGGTTGTTCCCGATGCGCCCGGGAGATTGAATGAGACGTTGGAGCCTGACGGTGTACGAGCTCTGGAAAGAAGAATATAAAATTTCCATTTAAATTATCGTTTCAGAATGGGAATGAGAAAACGCCGTTTTCTCAGAAAAGGCTACTGGGCTATTTTCTCCCTATTTTCACTAAACATCAAATTATGAACTGAGAATGAGTTTTCTCGGCACAGACAGTGACGTGACAGTAACTCGTTAACACGCTTTCAAGATGCGCTACTAGCTGTATCTCGTACGGGATATGGAAGATTCACATACAACATTATACTTAGGTATGTACATAGAATAGACAAAGCGCGACGATAGAAAGACGTTGCCCGTCTCAAGCTTGTAAATCTGATTTTTTTCTGTTTTGCACGCGGGATAACATTACTTTTAAAGGATCATCGAAACGATCGATATAATACATAATATACAGAATACAGATATCTGTAAAGTGATCTGGTATTTGAAAATTTTGACGCGTCTAGCTAAGCGTTAGCATGAGCATTGTCGCAAAATGCATATTTTTTCCGCAGAAAACAAGGTTGAAACAGGGCAAAAATACTTTCACTCTCTTTGTGGTAAAAATTACTCGTTTTAGCGGTGCAGTTTGTATTTTTTTTTGCTCATAAATATATTTTTAACTCGAACTATTAAAACCCTAGAACCGTTCCTAAGCATTCCTGTAATGAAACCTTTAGATCACGTTGCACTGTAAGCATAATTTGACGCTCGTGTAATCAATGATCAAACAAAATTCAAATTACAGCTAATTTAACTTTCAAGTAATTTCAAGGGGTTAACTACAAAAGGCAGCAAAATTGCTTAACAGTATCAGTATACTATCCGGAATACCCTATTCCAGTATATGGAACGCGTTTCACAATGAAATTAGGGACATCGCTATTTTGAACTTGACAACCAACGAAGCTTCAAAATCCTATCTAACAATGTACTTTATTTATCGAAGAAAAAACACCGAAAAAAAGGGTAGAGTCAAAATGTATCTCGAATCCCCAAATCATAAATCTCTCGAGGTAGGAAGCCCCTACTTTGCTCTTATTCCAGCTTCCAGCTGCTTTTACTTCCTTATTTCTACAGATAAGTAAAACTGTCGGCTAGGTTTGAGAACAGAATCGTAAATTAAAGTTTTAGTAGAGATGTATAGTATATACGGCACAGCAGCATCTCATGCTATTTGAGTGAGGAGAAGTGACAGGAGTAGTGTCAGGCCCTTCCGACTAGAAGACAGGTTGACGTGGACAGTCATGGGATGGAAAAATAGTGCTGCCTATTTTCCGCGTGATATAGCGAAATGGACAAGAATATTACGTTATGCATTCTCTTCCGTGTCAAATGCGTCACTCCCGCCGATCCGACATCCGACTAGACCAACTTGATTAGGAAAGTAAACCCCGTCCTATATAAGGCTAGCCAACATAACAGCGAACAACAAGAGCAAGATTGATGAACGGGTTCTCTTGGGTAAATTCTTCATTCTTAATTGTTCCGCGGGTAGGAGGAGGAAGTTAATTGACTCCATGATGGTAAGCGCTATATCTAAGCTCTGGGAACGCCTACGGAATTCCAATTTTATACCGGTACTATGCAATATGGAAGTCAATGCTAAGCCGGTTCGTCGAAGGGCTTTCCGGAACTGTCTTCAATGATCCCTTATACCGTTAGTTTAGTGTTATACTTAGCCGTACGTAATTTTGAAATAAGCCCCTGGTTTAACTACGCATTCAATAGGAAACGAACTAAGATTAGAATTAGATGGGGGATCAATTTACCTGGGTGTCGATGGGGTGATAGCTACAGGAATGCTACTGTTAGAACCCGTCCGTGACCTGGAAGTTAGAATCTGTTAATCATCTATTTATCGTATGTACAAGAAAAGCACCCGTATTAGGTCCGGTTCATAGCATATAGCAGTAAAATCCAATTCTAATAATTCCAAGCCAAATATCTGTACGCTAGAATTAGAGTTAGTTAGCATTAATTTACCTGGGCGTCGACGTGGCCACTGGAATCGGTATGCTACTATTAGATGATGTCCGAGATCTGGAAGTTCAGAATCTGTTAGTTAGCTGACTGGTAGTAATATTCACAAACAAGTGATACAGTGGTTAATTAAATTAATTACAGCTGCCACTACAACACGAAGACATAGACGGTGTCTCCTATATATCATGTTAATTAGGTCAACGATTAATTAGTGTGTAGGTACTTGTAAAGAATTACCTAGGAGAATATTCGAAATCCCCAGCCTCTCCACCAACAAATACTGGAATGCGTGAAGGTCTATAGTTTGTTCAAAATAGGAGAAAGCAAGGGCAACATAAGTACAGTGTGGTTAGAATATGTACACTAATGGTTAGGTATGGAATAAAACCGATTAATAATTATTAGTATTCAGAAATATTACAATCATCGAGTATTGAGATGATTTAAATAGTTAGTTCATAGTAGAAAGCGTTAAGTAAAATGTTAATCAAAAAATTAATTCCGAGCCAAAGTAAGTTTAGTTAATTTACCTCTGCCCCGAGTTAGGTGTAGCAGGAAGAGAATGAACGCTAGAGGCGGATCCCGTTCGCTTCATCCCACCTCTGGGCGTTGACGGAGGTCTCGTGAACGAGTGAGCCCTGAATATTATTATGTATTAGTAGTTATGGATTGGTTAGTTTGAATTCTAATTTACAATTTACCAAATAAATGCTATAGCTTATCCGTATACCATATAAAAGTTAAAACCGCTAACCGCTAGCATGTGAATTGTGATTTTAAAAATATTATTTTACAAAATAAAGTAAACTGTAACCAACCATTTTTTATCATTATAAGCACAAAGCAGCGATTTGAAAACCGAAAACTTTCACCTGCTATAATATAATGCAATGTAGGTAAATGTACACTCATAACTTTTCTGTATTGTGACCTTAACAAATGGTTCTGATTCTAAAAGAAAACTTTTTTCTCTCCAGATTATGATTCACAAACAATAAAAACCAAAACTACTTGAGGCGAATAAAACAGTTTCCTGGTAACTTTTGTGCTCCTCGACGAATATGCACCATTACTGTTAGCATGCAGTAACGACGAGTGAAATGCCCGTGAACTCCGCTCATGCAATATTTACCGGTATTTGTGCTTTTGCACTATTAAGTACGCCATATATGCTGCGAAAAAGGACCTTTCTTCACAAGGCTAAAGCTTTTTTTGGTCGAAACAATATCGGTGATGGAGTACGAACTACGATGCTTTGGTTGTACTATGAAAAGAAATGGAAGGAAATGAGATGTCATACCTTTCAGCAGGGCTCCGTCCACGATTTCCTCCATTCACATTTGTGTTGAGGGAAAACGGAACTCGGGAAGTTGTTCGAGACGACGTGGGAGTTCCACCATAGCCTGAGCTCGTGCCGCGTTTCAGACTTGTTGATCGTCTGACAGGTATCCGGCTTCCTTGCTCGTCTAAACAATATTATTATGAAAATATATGTCAAGGACTCTTTGTTTTGTACAGAAATCACACATAAATCCCGTGGAATAAACAGGGCCTGGGTGTGGGTTGCAGCCAAAACACAATAAGAACTAGTATACAAACAATTTGTCAGCTATAAACAAGCATAGGTACTCTTGAAGTCGCTGTATTCAAGCTAGACCTAATGAAATACCTCTGGTTCAATTAATTCAAATAAATAATTACCCGTGCTGTCCAGAGAAACATTGGAACCAGACCGACTCGGCGGTTTACTGCCTGTTCGACTTCCTGGTGTGCTTCCACCTTCAGAAAATACAAGGGAAAGCAATATAAAAATCACCCGCTTTTGATTTTATATACCAGGGTTGTGTTGTACTAGTTCAAGGGCTCAATCGGGAGAAGAAAAAAAAAACACGTTTCGTAACGTCTCGTTTCAACGTCAACATGATGGATTAAAGTTTTCAAGGAAAATCGATTTTTCTTTACAATCTCTAATCGTAGGCGACAGACTGGAACAACCCCCAAGCCCCCGACCATTTTGAAACACTGGAGGAGCGAGCGGTGGGGGTATAAGGTAAATATGAGTAATTGGTAGAGCTTATCAAAGGAAAAACAGGAGGAGTAGGCGGTGGTGGTAGAGAAAAAAAACATAGAACAGAATGGATCACATACGTCCAGGTCCAGTTGACGGTTTCCGTGGGACACGGGACAATGTGAATCCATCATCTCCGCTAAAAGTGCTGTCGGGCGTTGTTCTATCCGTTGATCTGGCTCGACCCATGGGAACGCTTCGAATACTCCTCTCCTTCACCTAAATAGACAGGAGAAAGAACCACCAAATTAAGCCATGTGTCAAACCCAACTTTGAAAAATTTAGCGTTGATGTTACTGACACCGCAAGCTCAAGTAAACAGTATATACAGGCGAATAGCTACTGGTTATAGGTTAGATCAAAGTATGGATGGGAGAGTAAATCGTAGACAAAACATCATCGACGTGGTTCTCAATCTGTTGAATTTGAGGTATACCTAGTATCATCGTCGTTGTGGAGCATTCATTCGGTTTGAATGCCGAGATCAAGGCATGATCCTCAAATTAAGCTTACTACTTGGCATCACGCATCACACAGGAAACTTGATTCGAAATTGGAATATTTCCAGTTCCAGCCAAGAATAGCGCGAGCGAAGAATAATCTCTAATTTCCAAGAATCATTCTAAGCTGTGGAATTGGAATCTTGAATTAGCGGTGACTGCCTGGTAAGAAACTCTAAGGTTCATAAGATTTTAGATTTGTTAGAGATCTCGTTTATATCTGGTTGAGAGTTTCAATTTAGAGTCTATGTAGTAGGAACGCTACTGTGCTAATGCAGCTCAGACAGATCAGGAGGGCATGAGTAATAGGATTTTCAACAAAGTGAGTTATAAATGCGGACATGGAACTCGTGGGAAGAAATCCGATTACTCAAACTTTTGATACCATTCGTCTTAGCATCCTTTTCCTGACAGGTCCAAATCACTTCCCTTTCAACGTAATTCTTCAATTTGGACTAAAAAAGTGTGGAGATTGAGATCCAAACCGACTTTTCTGATACGAATTCTTCGTTTACAGAGAGACGTTCTGGCTCAAGTGTTTTCAATAGGAATTACGTCATAAAGAGGGATGAAGTGTGTGTGTGTGGCTATATCTATTACCACTCAATTAAAAAATTCTTTGGGAGAAAGCCATAGGAAACCTTTCCATAAAAATCTATCACTGGCTCTCCCAACCGCGGTTTCTAATTAGAAACCTTACAAAACCCATATCCAAAACTTTGCAATTACAGAATGCTAATTAATATGAAAATAAAAGAATTGTCCGGAGCGTCATTTCCAGTAGGCTAAGTGATAATGCTAACGGCAGGTAAAGCTTAATGGAATAAATATTGATCGCGCGGTGCCTCGCGATTTAACTTTATAAAACATGGCGTAGCGCATCATTATCAGAACATTTCTCTTGTTGTACACGTCAAAAGTTATATAAATATAAGTTTGGATTTGAATTCAATATACCACTGAACAAACAGAACTCGGAGTAAACATGCAACAAAAGTCACACAAACGAATCATCATGCATGATTAGTTCTGTTGAACAAGTTCGGCTAAGCTAACTTTTACCCATCGATAAATAGGTCTCCAGCGTGAGAGCGAGCGTGGTTTCATTATTGTGGACCTGGGTAGTTGTGGTGGGAATGTTGAGGTTGAAGCGGTATCTGAAGTGCCTCCGTCAAACTCGGAATTCCGAATGCTCTCAAAAATAGGGCGGAGTTGGGCCAAAATATACTCGGCTACAAAGTTGAGAGATAATACATGGATAATGCGGATACGGATACAATTTAAAAAACATATGCATTCATTAGGTACGTTATTTGTTGAAATTTTAGTTAATTTAACGCTAACATCACCCAAATCTATACCAGAATGGTGGACTCTACAAATGTCGTCAAACTTCGTCTAAAATGTATTTTCCAAAAATGGTCAAAACTTCTAAAATATTGACTAATGCTGAAGGGTAAACATATTTACCCGATATTTAGGTACGCTACTACCGGACAGTGAAAGGGCCTGTCTTAAAAGTAACAACTCAGTTCACGTGAAAATTCGATTATCATTTCATATGTCACGTCGGGATTAATAATGTTAATCCTTCCAAATACAGTTGAATTGAACCTGACGCTTATTACAGCCCCACGTTGTGGATTAAAATCTGTCGTTGACGGACGGCAGACTACTACACTTCACATCCTCCCTTACTATGTTTATCATTGAAATTGAAACCAGAGGCCTTGAACCTAAAAACCCGGTATTACTTTCACTCTCATACACTCAATTCCAAGTCATAAATACGTTATTTGCTCTCATTTCCAGAGGCGCCAAGGGATGCCGAACAAACTCTTCAGAAATTCATTTGCACTCATGTCTTCAGTCAAGTGCAATAGTAGTTGAAAAATATTCGTTCAGAAAGCTACTTTGCCAAAGGAAACTGTGATAATCCAGCTACGATCCTGCACACAGTTTCGATTCCAGGATTGGCTCATTAAGCCAGTTGAGCCGCAAAAGTAAACACTTGTCTGAGGTTTACTTTACTTTATCTAGGGTCCATGACACTTCTTGGTGTCAAGATTCAAGATTCACAATACAGGCCACAAAGGCACACATTCTCACTCTTAATCGGAATTTCTAGCAATAGCTGAACACCAAACCTAAATCTGAATATCGAACGAGAACGGAAAATCTGATAGAGAATTTCATAATTATATTAAGAATCTCTCTGTTGTACTCTACATACTTTGATTAACGCTTACAAATTACAAGCGTCATGAATAGGCATTAGGCATATGAAATACGAATTATTTAAAAACTGCCACTATGTAATATTTTCTCGTTTGATTTATCAATGTCGAGCACAGCACTTGAATAGGATGTCTATTTAAATCAAATATATTATGCTCGCTGCTTCCCTTTGAATAAATAGTTTTTACCAAATACCCTGCGCACATCTCCTGAATTAATGGAAATCCCTGGTAGGTTTGCAGCTTCAACTTAATGATGTATTTATATGCCTGGGATTGGATTTTGATATGCAAATTTGTCATTTTATATATCTTCCTCTTCCTAAGAAATTGATCCCTAGTTTCTATTGGTCCTGGTTTGGTTCGATATAACCTCGGAACGATATCCATCGTAAGAATGTACCTTATGTAAAAATCCGCAAGTGGAGTACTACATACAACATGATTTCCATTTAGATCCCGGAGGTAGGTTGTGTAAGCACAAACATGTAGGTAACGTAACATTAGCAATGTTATAATGCAATAACATTATAACTTGATCCGTCGGGAAATGGAAACGAAACGAATACTTCTTGAGGTAGTTGAAGTCGAAGTACTACTCAAATAAAATGAATGAATAAATCTGCTATTACATCACAGTATGTACAGCAGTGTACCAAAAAAATGTTATCTACTCGATTATTCCTACATACTAGGTAAAAGTCCTTGTTGAGTCGAGTACACAGAATATATTTGGATAATCTAAAATTAAAATGCCATCTGGATCGAGAGCGTGCCATCGCCAAATAGGCGAGCCAGTTTCAAAGCGAATCAAACGATTTAAAACTTTACATTTACCTTAATAGTACATATATTGTAATCGAGATTTAGGGTGGGAAATATCTGGACCGTAATGTGAGCTGTGTCTAGGCTGTGTGGGTTACATTTTACCACACTTTGCATGTGCTACATATACATGGGAGGAATACCGAGAAGTCGCGTTTGCTTGTTTTTGTTACAATTCAAAAGTTTTCACTTTGTTTTCACCTTTCTCGGACTTTCACTTGGAAGCTCCGGAATTGTCCAAATGTTTTCGTTATGAAACGACCTGCCACCTGCCTTATGTAATCAAAAGGCGCCAGGAAACTTAAAATCAGAGTGAAAAGATCATTCGAGAGTTGAGTAAAGTAAAATACCATTAAAACTTTTACGCCCAGATCTGCCCGAAACTAAGACTCTTCCTCTCGGGAAGAGCAGGTTGAGCTGTCCAGACAGGGCATTAATCATATTTTTGAGATGTGCCAAATGTGTGTAAAAACTTAAGGGAATGGGCATGAGATAAAGCAGGATGAAAGGGTTGTTGGCTGTTGGAACCGGGAGTTCGTTAGAGAACTGAAAGCAGGCTGAAGATAAAAGAGAAAAGCCGAGCAGAAGAGGAGAAAGTTAGTTATCAAAACCTTTGTGATGGGCCCAGCAGCTGGTAGAGATTGGGCTGATCGGTTTCCACTCGAAACTGTACTTCCACTTGGTTTGGATTTAAAAGCCGTCATTGTTTGAGACACTCCATCAGCCAGAATAAATTGTTCACGGAGCTCAATGTTCGTACGACCCTTGGCTAGTTTTTCAGGTGAATAACAACGGAAAACACACAAAAACAAAATAATTCATTAGTTCACAACAATAGAGTCCAATGTCAACGTGGTTAAACTAAAGTAACTATCTAGATATTAAAAAATCAAAATCAGTCCAAACGCAAAATAGTTCATTTCATGAGATCATAAGATACAATACTAACTAAAAGTATTAAGATTCACGTGCAAAGTGAATAAACATAAAACCCTTTCGGGCATATGAAAATAATGGGTCCCAATTCACTAAAAAATGATAAACTACAATAAAAAAAAATATATCGGAAGTTATGGTGTGCTGCATATGAGCACACATGCTTGAAAAATTCATGCACTTGATGAAAATCCGAATAATAACCTAACTGCTAGTGAAAATCACGAGGGAATACCATGCAAAAAGTCCACGAGTTGTGAGGGACAAAACAAAGAACAACCATGCTCAAAAATGCATAAACTACAACAGATGGTATTAAACCTACACCATCTAACTACGATAAATATGCATTAACTTTTTGGCGTAATGTTATACATAAATTAGCGGACTACATCGAAAATTAGGTTCTACAATCACCAAAGACAAAAAACCACACCAACACTATCGAGCACAAAAATTGCACGAACTACTATACATAACGATAGACACAAAACACCTCTTCACTACAGCTACAACATATACCCTTGAGACTACAATTACGAGACAATAACACAGAGATAAGAATTTTCGAATTATTCTTACAACCACTGTAACAAGATGACGAGCCGTAGGGACAGCCTGGTTCATGTTCCATGGGTGAGATGAGGTCAGGAATTAGGTGACACACCACTGTGTTGATTTCAGCAGAGCGTACAAGAGTTAGAGCATGGAGAAAGCAGAGAAAGTACATAATTCGTACACATGAATTTCCAAGTTATACATACAATATTACACTATAAACCGCAAATCTCGAAGCATCAAAACCCCATGTAACTGTATGTAGCATGGCCAGTATTCAGGGCTACATTAAATTATGTTAATGGTAAGTAATCACAAGTTTTCTACCCAGCAAAAAAGCTACAAGGAATGCAGATTTGACCTTTTGAATTTGAATAGACATTTGATTATAAAAATGACATTTGGGCATTCATGAGATGCTGTATACATGTGTGATATGAATGTATGTTAATATGTTTTCATGAGATGTTACCGAGTGAAAAGTATTTTTATGAAGACGATATATGGTTAAGTATCTCAAACCTCGAAAAAAGGTCATACAAATCATATTTCACGAAGGGCATGCATATGTCCTTATCAATACAGTCGACACAGGTTTACGTTAATTTCTCATTTCCGAAGCTCAATTTTGGATATTTCTTCTAGAGCCAAACGCTCTGGACACTTCAAGGCAAACTGCCCTCCAATCAACTTTATTATGTCTCCAATTAAGCATACTGTCACCAAAAGAGCAGAAATCTGAAGGACTACGTAAACTACTGTGTGACTTACAATTAGTGACGGAAACTGTTGTCGAGAGAACGCTAAATGGACTTCTACATTGAACTAATCCATGGAGGAAATTGAATTATTACACCAGCCAACAGTGTACATCCGCACTCGACCCAAATGTCAACATTCAACATGCCAAATACAGACAACCTTCAGTTGTTGGGCCTACTCTTCGATGAAAGAGAGCTTTTGGGATTCTCGAACGTACTCCCAAACTCTCCTTTGTTTTCTCCATTATTCTAACTTGGTTGGAGATCTAACTCATATTGGATTATTTTAAAAGCCTCTCATCAGACCCTTTGTAATCTCGGACTCAGGAGTGAGTCAATGTTCACTGGCAGCCAATTCATTCGAGGTATAGTATACCCGGTGATTGCAGAATGAACCAAGTCGACGTTGAAGGTCTAAAGTTATGTTGAGAATCTAGAACGAATGTCGGAAATTCATGAATCCAGGTTCTTTTACTCCTCATTGTCCTTGTCCTAATACTTTCACTTAAAGTTCTAAAGCCTATTTGTAAAGTCAGAACATGAGATTGGCCTTAACTGTGAAACTAACGCATAACGCTCCATCTTTTTCGATAGACGATAAGCTATACCTAATTCAGTATTACTGCGTCGTAAATAAAAACTTTTTATTTGCTTCCTTACCTCGACAAGGATCATTCTTGACCAGGAATTCATCCAGGGCAACCCATCCACCACCAACTCGAACCATAACTGTTGACCTCAGGATTCGGACCAATCTCAACTTTTGGCTGTCTCCGAACTGTATAAAAACAGATTCAAGGGTTAAATAGGAATATTTATACATTATGGCCTCTAGCGTCTCATATACCGTCTGAAGCAATGACATGTTATGACTTTTGATACTGTGACCCAGTGACATAAATAAACTATGATGTATCGAATAAAGCTTTTCACAAACTCTAAGGCATCGAATTTTAATGCAAAGTTCATGAGTGATGAAAAATGTTTAGAAATCGATCCGAAGCCAATTCATTCGATGAGTGACAAATGACCAAGATTTCAATATTTTACTCACCCGATATTTCCCTTCTCCAACTTGGAAGACACGGAACTTCTGTCGACAAGTACACTTCATTACTTGGCGTTGAACCTCATCGTCAATGACATCCTGCTCTGCCTCTGGTTTCCGTTCTTCCCAATCTGGTCTTAGAGCCGCGATGAACTCCATGTAATCAATCAAGTGATCTCCATGATCAAACATATCAGCCACGGCATTCATTTCCAGCCGACTCGTTGGGAATTCTGTGAAGAAAGAACACGTTAGGTTGTACGTTCTCTCAAGATCTCGTCCTGAGTATAAAGTAAACATAAAGAAATGACGCGAGCTACTGGGCTACGCTGTTACAAGTGTTCTCATCCACAGACAGGCAGGCCTTTCACTGACAACACTATTGTCTTCTTACAGAACATAAGAGGCTCAATTAACGAACTTCACTTCCATTCTCTTCAAGTGCTACAGCTTATTTCATAACAACTGGTACGGTTTCAGCACTGCGATTTCATGCCCCGTTATCAAGGTGTACTATTTAATCCAATTTATTACCCGAAAGTACCACTTCAGAATGGCATGGGTAATTAAGCTTATTATATTTCCCACCAACGCCTTGCAATGAATGAAAAACTGAATCAGGTAATACTGTGAAATATTTCAAGAACAATGTATGACGTAAGTTTTCCGCTTGATTTCCGATTTCGCAATATAACAATGATGAATCTTGACAGCTTTGGTGAATATAGACCACATTTTTCCTGGGAATACAGTAAGACAAAGAAAACCTTACTTGTTTTAATAATGGCGTCAATGAACTCCTCTCGCGGAATCAAGCCATTGTTGTTTCGATCGATTTTCCGGAAGAGATCTGTCACACGAGACTTCTTGTGATTCATGAACTTCAAGAACTGCAAGGAAAAAATTCATTGAAAGAAACCTTCTTTGTAATAGGATTCCTCCTAATAAATTCAATGCCGTATCCTTGCACAAAAATTGAAGGGCATCCCTATTCCACTAAAACATTTTCACCTAATCCTATAACAGGAACCTTGGGATGTGGTCCCGGGAAGCGAAACTGTCATTAAGAATTACGATCATGCTTGATCATCAAAAAAAATTCTATCCGTAAGAGAAAACCGTAGCGGAAGTCCGTAATTGGGAGAGTGTACGTATAGGTAGGTACGTGTAGGAAATATGAAATCAAGAGCTTACGCGTTTTCTCCAGTCGTCCCAACTGAAGTTCTTGACTTTCTCCAATTCTAACAGGTAGCCGCTCTTGTCTTGTAAACGACGCTGTCTCTCCCATGCCATCATCCAGACATGCTTCCATTTGTCCCAAAGCGCCTTCACGCGTGGATTCTTAATTTGTGGTTCCAAGGCTTTGCTAAAGTATGACAAATAAAATTTACAGAGTTAGGTCAAGGGTTCTTACTCTGTCTCCGTCTAGACGTGTTATTAATGGTTATGGGTTCGTAAGTCTTTTTAGTCTCCATCGATTTAACCATTAGTATCTTCACCTTGATATTAATTGGGGATTATGTTCACAGCTAGTCGCGTGATTTTGAACCAAAAAACGCTCAAGAAATTCCATAAGCAATGCAAAATGCAACCGTATAAATTGCAAAGCATTATATATTCTGTACATATAAGTCTAACAAATTAACAATAGCCATGGCATCCACCCGCCTCCATAAATCACAAAAAACCGCAATTTCTCAAAATAGAAAACCCCGTTCTAGTTTCAAAGCTCAATCGAAGGGCATGTTCAAGGTAGGCAAAGCACACGTTTTCCTAATTGGTAGCACAGTACGTACGTACATAGGGATAAAATACTACAGAGAAAGCTTTCAAACTCTTCACTACTCAAGTACCTTCCTTTACGATCGAATCTCGGGCCGATATGGAATACTTCAGGTGTCCTTTCTCTTCCAGGACTAGTACTACACACGGTCGTAGCAAAGGATAAAAACAAGAAATACATGCAGTACAAGGTAAGTAACGTAAAACATAGTAAGAAGATATTCACTCGCACTACGATTCACCCGAAACATACAAACTACAAAACCCATGTAAAAGTATCAGGCATAACGGAAACGCATTACGGACGGGTCAGCGTGCTAAATGTTTTAAAGAGCATATTTATGTTCGAGATTTGAAATTTTTAAATTGCTGTCGCTTTAGTTTAGCTGGTTCGAAAGGAACCCAAAATAAAATTTCTGAAATGGGACAAGGCACACGCGGCACGCGGCATCAGGTATGGATGGTATGAGACTGCTGATTCCTTCATTCTATCGCATAGGGTGGCTGGAACGCATTACAGAGTAAAAGTGCAAGGACTGTTTGCAAATCCACACAAATGTGACACTCGAAAGCCTCACAAGGGAATTGTTAAAAGGGTCTATCTAGATTTAAGCCAAGACGGTTACAGAAACGGAATACACAAGTGACAAATGATATCTGGAATCTCAGGAGAAATTGACGCGTCATCTCCGACGCTCAAGTTACCCTGTGATCAATCTTTCTCAGGGTTTGCATATTCAAATGAGATGGAGATGCAAGCAGTGCCCACCGCGTTTTCGCCTTACAAATAAAAGCCTTTCATAGTGCAAAGTAAATCCTTCCATTCAACTGTAAATCATTTTCCAGCGAATAAAAGTAAATAAAAATTCTCAAAAATAAAAGACGCCCCCAAAAAAACACACCTGAGTCGACGATGAGAAAAGTCCAGATCAGGAGAAGTCTCACGACTATCACCACTGCAGATGGAACGTAACAAAATAACACAAAATGTATGAAAATAAAATTCATGCGAAAAAAGAGTAAGGAAACATGCGTTTCCCAATTCCAAACTGAAGCACCCAAGTTAAAAAAAAAAAGAAAATAAAATATATAACTTACGCTGGCGTTTGACTACGAAGACGACCAACAGCTGCTGGCTGCTTGCCCTTCGTAACTGGTTGACGACCAACAGCCTTTGGTTTACAAATTGAGTCAACTTCGGGTTGACGTCTGGCCATAGCTTCCATAAACTCTTTGTGCTCCTGCAAAACAAAAAGAACGGGAAGGTTTAATTAGTGTTTACCCTTTTGATTAGACAGTGTAATTGTTGTAAGTGTCATTCACCTTAATGAGTTCTTGAATTTGTCCCAGGTCATCTGGAAGAGGTTCAGCCTCAAGAGTAGTCAGTTCATCTTCGCACTTTTGAAGCCAAGCCATGAGTTCTTCAAGTAGGTCTTCCATATCACGGAGTGATGCCAAATGACCTTGCAGCTTGCTTTGACGCTGAATTAAAAATATTGAAACAAAGGGTTAGGCGTGAAGTGAAGCCATTGTTCTGAATAAGACTCATGTTCAGAAAACAATTAATGGCTCACTTGTTTGGCCCAAGATGAAATTTCATCCCAACGGGACTGTATAATAGAAATCCAGTGTTTGATGACGTTCACTGCATCCGGATGTGCTTTAGCCAGAATCCGCCTGGCCAAGTCAATAGTTTCATCTTTTTCTCGTTCTTTGATTTCCAACTCTCTCATGAATCTAAGGATAGAAAGTATAAGTTTCCAATTTCCATTGAAACATTGAAAGAAAATGCAACAAAGAAAGGCGGGTGAAAAGTTCTTACATTTCTTGTTCCGCCAAAAGTTTCCTTGTTGTTTCTTCATCATCAGGAAGGCTTCCCGCGTACCGTAGTTTGGTTTCAGCATCTGAGAGCCATTCCAACAGCATGTGTACAGCTTTGTGGAGCTTCTCCGCCTACAAATTGAAAAAAAATTGATTAGTGAGATGAAATGAAATGTTGTGGGTTCTTCATTGAGTCACTCATAATTTACCTCTTTGAGAGCATCTTCCAATCTTCGTGATTTGTTATCACATTTGCCTTTCACTTTCTCAAAGGTAGATTGTACTTCTTTGATTTGGCCAGCTAATCTAGCTCTCTCATCTGGAGATGCAGTTTCCATCATTTCTTCGGCTGTTCTTACAATGTCTCGCATTTGAGACCGACGATTTTCTACTTGCTCTTCCACTTTCTGCATTTCAAATAAATTTTTAATAAAGCATACGCAGAGATTTAGCGGATCGAATAAAAAAAAACCACATTCTCAGAATTAAACCTACCTTGTGCTGTTCAATCAAGGCTAAGACAGTATCCAGATCACCGTGGACTGGTCCATCGTCAACCAGAAGGTTGTCAATATGTCTCAACCAATCCAAAAGCTCTTGAAGAGCATCCTTGAATTGACCTGAGCGCAGGAGAGCTTCTTCCAAATTCCTCTGCCGTTCAATGCTCTTGTTACAAACGGCATTCCATTTATTCTTCAACTCAGTGAGCATCTGCCGAAGAATGGGTTCATCTGTCTTGGGTGCTTTGTCCTTGAGAGCTTTTCCGTTTCTCATGGTTGAGTCATAGCTAGGCTGTTTAGCTGCAAGTGTTCTCTGGAACTCTTTGTGTTTGGCAAGCATTTGTTTTATCTTAACCGGGTTGTTTCCAGCCGTAGCAATCATCTCGTCCAAATTCTTCTCGGCATCATCCAACCATTTGCATAGGGAGAACCAAGAGTCATGAAAGTCCTTGGCTTCCTTCAGACCCAAATCAAGAGCGCGAGTTCGTTCAGTTGATTTAGAAACAACTCGATCCCATCGATGCTGAACACTGATGAGTAAATTCTTGATAAGAATGACATCTTGCTTTTGGCTGAAATACTTCAAATGATTTCCTTTCTTTTCCAGAGTCAGCATGACTTCACGATGCGAACTGACTTCCTTCTGGAAATCTTTATGGCTTTCGACCTGTTCCACGACTTTGTCTAACACTCTTGAAACGGGTTCTAGACCAGCCAGATATCTCTCGGCATCGGTAAGCCAGTCGATGAAGTCTTGAACGGCTTTGTGGAATTCGTTCGCTTCCTTGAGAGCAATCTCTAGTTTGATCTTCTTGTCATTAGCCCGGTTCATAACACTCTCCCAGCGTTGTCTAAGGGTCTTCAAGTTGTGCGCAAGGTTGGTAGCAGAGCCTTCAGTGGATTTCTTGAGATATTCTTGACCCTGTTGAAGGACGGCTTCGACTTTGGGACGATTGGCTTCGAGCTCTTGGTAGATTTCCTAAAATAAAGATACTAATCATGATCATACTGCAAAGAAACACAAGAAATGCCATCGGTTCAAAAATATGACTAACCATGAAACGTGCAAGTTGCTCAGCAGCAGTTTCGGGAAGTCCACCGACGGGCTTAGTTGTTGAAAGTGCCCCATCCACATCATTGAGCCAATGGAGTAAGTCCTGGATCTCTGCCGCAAAGGCTTGAGCATCACGAAGAGCATCCTCAAGTTCTTTCTGTCGATCCAAAGCTTTACCTTGTAAGTCATCCCATTTACGATTCAAGTCATTCAGCTTGGCCTGTGTCTTGGAGGCATTGTCTGAACCCTTCTCGGATTCAATTATCTGACGACCAGCATCATTTAGTGTGTCAACGCTGTTTTGATGAGCTTGGATGTCATTTACGAGAACCTAAGCAGAGAAAAAGTGAAAATAAAAACAACAAAGTTTTAATGAGATTTCTCGGCCCTTGCTTGGGTTGACTGATGACCAGACGTTTAAACAACACTCGGGTTTCTAATAATATTTACCTTTAGTTTCGCGAGTTCAACCTCAATCACTTGCGGGTCTCCAAAGACCGGTTTGAGTGTGTCCAGAGATTTGTTTGTCTTATCAATCCAGGCCATGAGTTCATTGAGAGCATGTTGGAATTGACCAAGACGGAGGAGAGCGTTCTCGAGCTCACGCTGTCGGTCCACTATTCCCTTGAGGAGATCATCCCATCTCCGATTCACTTCACCTAAAGGTCCCTTGATTTTAGCTGCTTGGTCAGGAGATGTTCGTTCTGTCAGCTCCTGGGCTTGTCTGTAATTGAAGTCAATTCAGGTTAATGAAATTCGGCTTATATTAGAATGGGGTCAAACACGGAAAGCAGTGAACGAAATCCGGACAAAACACAAGTTAACAATAAGGATTTAAAACCAGGTTGCAAGTTGCAAAACCACGAAATATCATGCGAAGCAGGTCGACCTTACGGAGAAATAAAAGGCAAAACGCACAACGACAAACAAAAATATATCCTGCTCATTACGAGTAACTTGCCTCCACAGTGTCCTATTGAGAATTGAATTCGTGATTTATCCAATAACCGTTTCCCAGATTGTCCAGGAGTTAGCGTACATTAGATAAAGAATAAATTGTTCGGAGTTAGTATATTTACATGGAATATGGAAATTATTTTCCTAATATTGCTGAGATCTCGTTGCGAATTGCATATATATACCTACATTATACCAAATATTTGGCGTAAGAACTAACATAAAAATTACTGACCTGTTCAAAGCCTCAACCTTGACCATCATTGGATCCACATCGGACTTAAAGTCACTCAAATCCTTGATCTGCCGCTTAACAGCATCAATGTCAGCCCCAATTGGACCAAGCCCGTTCAAGCGTTTCTCTGACTTGTCCAGGAATCGTAGGAGAGCTTCAAGTGTTTCATGGAATTCCATAGCTTTTTCCATTGCATCAATGAGATTTTCTTCTCGCTTAGCAAATAATGCCGTGATGTTGTCCCATGCGCTGTCGAGATCGGCAATGTTCTTTTTAATCTCAGGCTTATCTTGATCACCACAAATCTTCATCAGATTCTGACCACTCTGGCGACACTGACTGACATCAGGCTTGACCTTCTCAATATCCTTCTTGATATCCTGCAAGACATTCTGCTGCTTTTGTATAGCTTTGGGTTCCACTGCAGGTGGTTCTTGACTCTTGAGAGTGTCTTGGAGTGCATCTAATTTCTCCATAATAGCCTGAAGTTCGGTCCAAAACTTTTCAGCAAGTTTGAGAGCTTCATCCAAATTCTTTTCACGGTTCTTGGTCGCTTTTTGAATTTGATCCCATAGGCTATTGAGTCTATCAAGTTTTTGTTTGATGTCCTTAACGGCTGGATCATTCTTGTTGGGCGCCTTACTGATAACGTCACTTGCAGTTTTCTTGACCGCATTGAAGGCATCTTCTCGTTTCTTGACGTCATCAATGATAGCCGCATTCTCATCAATTTGCTCACGGATCTTATCCGGATGGGCAGAGATTGGCTCGGCGTTGTTGACCTGGTCAGCAGTGCTTTCCAATGCATTGAGCATACCATCGAGTTTGTCTTTGAATTGGCTGGTTTCTTGTAAAGCTTTTTCCAGAGCTTGCTGCTTCTCACGAAGGTGAACCTTGAGAGCATTGTATCTTTCATTGTCAGCGTGCACTATCTCATCAACTTTGCCGGCGTCATCATCATTACAAAGCTTCACTAGTGCACCGCCTGTCTTATTCAGCTTGTCCACGAGTGGCTTGTGTTCGTTGATCGATTGAACAAATGCCTGAGTTTTATCTTGCAACTTCATGATTTGGTCTGGACGAACTGGAATTTAAAAATTATTGATAACGGCAATCAATAAGTACTGGGTAATATTTTGCTATAGGAAAACAAACAAAACTTACTTGCTGGAGAATCAAGCACAGCCATTTCATCCTCAAGAGCATCCATCCATTGGTTCAATACATTGTGAGTATCAAAGAAGTGTTCGGCTAGTGGTAATGCTTGCTCGAGTGCATTGAGGCGATCGCTGCTCAGTTTTGACACGGATTCCATGGTTTCCTTCAGATCTTCCGCTTTCTCACGAAGAATTGCAGTATCTTCTCCTGGTGCGGCTTCACGCAGGACCTGAAAATGATATTGAGATTGAAGCAACTACTGGATTATCGCTAAACAGCAGACCTAAGGATTTAATATTTCAGGAGTAATTTACCTTTTTAGCGGTGGCCAAAACATCTCGCACTCGTCCCTTCTGACTATTGATTTCGTCATTAAGCGTACGGTGCTCCAGGAGTTGTACTCGGACCACATCAGGCTCACAACTTGGTTTTTCGGCATCCTTGATCTGTCCCTCAATATCTCTGAACCAGTCCAAAAGATCGTCAATGTCACCCAAAACTTCCATGGATCTCTGTTTCGACATATGGATACGTTCAGCCCGGCGTTGAACTTGTTCACAGATAGCATCGAATCGTCGATTGTCTCTGGTGACAAGTCCTTCAATTGTTGATGCTCCTTCACCAGGTGAGAGCTGACAAAGCTGAGGTCCTATGGAATTAATTGCTTCGAGAACCTTCCGCTGCTCAACGATTTCCCGTTCGAGTCGAGTGATTTCCTTTTCTTGGGCAGCAACGGTTGTATTTTCTAACCCCTTGAGAGTATTCTCAGCGGCCATCATCCAATCGGACAAATTGTTGTGATTGTCATGGAATTGTGTGACTAACGGCAGAGCCTCTTGAGCGTTCTTCAGCAGGTCCGCTGCCTTAGTTGTTACTTCACCGAAGCGACGTTGAAGCGCGTCAAGTTTTTCTTTCAATTGAATAGCTTCGTCATTGGAAATGCTCTTCATGAGCTCCAATCCTGATTCAACAGTATCGTCGACCTGTTTTTCGTGTTCCTTGATTTCGACTGTCAGATCCTGATATAACGAAAATAAAATATAGTACTCGAAATAATACGAAAGTTGATTCAAAAAAATATAATTCAACTGTACTATATTGATTGCTACGTACCACAAGGCGATCCATTTGCTCCAAAAGTTTGTCCTTATGAACGGACACGACTTTGTATTTATTCAATCGCTTGTTGATATCGTCCATCCATCTCATCAACTCTTCATAGGACAGTACAAGATGTCTCAAGGCACCCTTAGCCTGTTTCAAAAGATTGCCCAATGCTTCGGACTCATCGACCAAAATGCCGTACCGCTCGGTGGCTTCCTGTAACTTATCTGCGACGGTCGCAGCCTCCTCATCTCCAACAAGCTCCATGAGTCCAGCTATGATTATTATTATATTTATGTTTTGGTTTTTGTAATAATCCAAAGTTCAAATGGCGGTACATTTAAGAAAATCAGTCATCGCACCTGCAATGTCGGCCAGTTGATTGAAGTCAGGTTGCTTGCCTAGGATGCTGTCATGGAGTGCCTAAACAACAGGATAACACAATATAATACTTTCAGAAATCTAGTTACACAATTTCATGATTTCTAAAAACTCACATCATGTTCTCGAATTCGCTTCTGAATCTTATCTTCGTCTGTTGGAATGAGAGACATATCTTTGAGTTTCTTTCCAGTTTTATCCAACCATTCGGAAAGTGGTCCCAATTTGTCTTGGAAGTCCTTGGCAGCTTTCATTGCATCTTCAAGAGACTTCTGCCGGTCATTGGCTCCATCGCACAAATTCTCGTACCGTTCTCCCAAGTCCTTCATCTGACTCTCGATGTTAGCTCTTTCGGCTGGGTCAGCATTTGCAGCAATTTCTTTACCCATTTTGAATAGAGATTGAACGGATGGACGTCGATCGAGCAACATCTTGTTCAAGAACTTCTGTTCTTGAAGTTGGGCTTTCACAACTTTGAAATCCGCGGAGGGTGGTTTCTGATTTGCAACCATGTCCTCGATGTCATTCAACCACTTGTTGAGACCCTCGAGAGCTTCTTGGAATTTACCAGAGTTGAGAAGAGCAACATCGAGTTTTCGTTCTTGTTCGTTGATCTAAGAAATAAGAAAAATTAAATTAGCAACACAAAATAATTTGAAAACCAAGAATATAGCGCGTGGAATTAAAAACTTACTCGTTCTTTGAGAGCATTCCATTTGTCATTCAACTTCTCCAGGTCTTTTTCCAAGCCAGAAGTATTGACGCCGTTTGCTGCGGTTTGAATCAGACCTTGACCAGTTTTGTTGCACTCATCAACCTGCTTACCGACAGCTTCAACATACTTCGTACGGAATGCTTTAAATTGAGCCTGTTGAGCCCGAATAGCATCAACATCTCCGCCAATGCCCTTGCTGAAGGATTTCTCTTGATCCACCAACTCGTTGATTTCATCATTAGTGGCATTGTAGAGGTCATAGAAGGCTTCCAACTTAACCAAAGCCTTGTCCAGGTCACTTTCACGCTGTTTGGCTTTGTCCTCCAAACGACCCAATTGTTTTCTGAGATTATCCAACTGGGTCTTCATGCCCTTCGGATCTGTGGCAAATCCTTGATGAATCAATTCCTCAGCGGCTGTTGCCGCCGCCTCAATATCTGCACGCTTGTCATGAAGCTTCTCGGAGAAGGTTTCCAGTTCACGAATTTGTCCCTTGACGGTTGGAATATCTCTGCCGACTGGTTTCATTTGATTGAACTCATCTTCAAGATTACCCAAGTCCGAACCAATACTCTTCATTTGATCATTGAACTGCGCCATGGCTCGCTGAGCTGTCTCAAGATCGGAGCTACGGTCTTCAATCCTTGCTTTTAGATGATCGAAGCGATCCAACAAATCATCCACCTGTGACAATGAACGAAAAAATTATACATAAGGTAGGTACGAATAAGAAAAGTTACACTTCACACAAAAACATGAATTAAAAATTAAACTTACAGCTTCTTTGATATGATCGGACTCGCACTCATGTTGTTGAGCCATATGACACAGATCATCCCCTTGACCTTGGACATTTTCCAATGGTCTTTCGAGCTTAAGAGCCTCATCTGCGATAGCCTTAATCTTTTGCAGGAGCTTCGGATCTTTAGCATCGTCAGTTGAAGCCAATCGGTCTTCACAACGATTCAAAGCATTCTTCACATCTCGGACATTATCGTTAAACTCGTTGAGTCGAGCTGCAGCATCTTCCAATTCTTGAACCTTAGCCAGCAGAGCATTGTTCAGTGCGTCCCACCGTTCTTTGAGATCCTGGAGCTCACTAGTAATACCTTGCTTGTCCTTATCACAGGATGTAAGGAAAGTATCACCAAAACTCCGGGTGGATTCAAATTCTCCAGTGTGTCGCCACAGGTCATTCTTGAAGGCATTAACTTCTTTGATCTGTTTGTCAATATCCAATTTCTTGAATGAGCTAAGTTTGAATTTGTCGAATTTGTCTTCCGCTTGGGTCAACCATTTCACGAAAGTTTCTAAAGCCCTGTCATATTTGCGTAGGTGTTCTTGACAGGTCTGAAGTCGAGTTTTACGATCCTGCGTTTCCTTCTTCAGTTTATCCCAAGCTTTCTGGATCTTATCTAGGTTTTGTTGAATCACTCGCTGGTCATTCTTGCGAGTCGATTTCGCTGCTGCTAATTCCTTGCCCTTGTTAATTGTCATAATGATTTCATGTTCTTTTCTCATGACATCTTGGTAAATAGGCTGCAAAACAGAATATAAAAATAAAAATTAAGTATAATGTGAAAGCAAATTCAACATTTAATGAGCAACAATGGTTTACCTCAAACTCGTCAACTTGTCGCTTCAGTACATCCCGATCTGCGGATACAAGCAATTTGTCTGAGAGCTGAGACAATAAATCCTGTAGCCAATCAGAGGCCTCTTCACAGGCTTGATCAAAGTCAGCTGCATCCTTCTTTGAATTCTCAAGTTCGGCTTGCAAATTGTCCAATTTCTTCTGACACTGATTGAAGAGACGTCCAACTTGAGCCAATTTCTGTTTGATGTCAGCCTTGGATGCTGGATCCGTAAGAATATCGCAAAGAGCTTCACCTGAAGCCTCCACGTCACCCAGAATGGGTCTTTGTCGTTCTAATGCCTGGTCAAGAGCGTTCAGCTTCTTTAGTAGTTCCTCAGGGTCTAACTTGCCCTTCTCCAAAGCTAAATCGTCCAGATCGTCTCCAATCTTGTGTAAATTGTCTTGTAACTTATTCAAGTTATTGTAGAAGTCTGAGCTTGCTGCCGCAGTAGCATCGAGATTTCCCTCACGGTCATCCAATTTATGAAGCAGGTCATTCCACTTCTCGTTGATGTTGGCAAGTTTGTCTTCAACTTTTCGACCATCTGGTGAATTAGGACTCGTTTGTGCAAGGATTGCATCTCCGGCATTATTGAAACTGTCAAGTATAGGTTTTTGAGCCCGGAACTCGTCTCTCATTACTTGAACCTGTTGAAGTTGATTCTGAACCATTCGTGGATCGGTTGCAATAATAGGTCCAAGTACATCCATCATCTTGTCCTTTGCATTCAACCAGTTATTCAAACTATCATGTGTGTCCAGAAACTCTTTCATATTCTCCAAGAAGCCAACTCGTTGCTTGCACTTGTCTTGGAGAGCCTTCCAGCGTTGATTGATGTTTTCAAAAGTATCTTTGAACTCCTCAGCACCTGGTGCATTCGGTCTCCTGCGAATAAGATCTCCGAGTTGAGTCTTGGTGCTGTCCAAAAGGCCCTGCTTATCGTACAAGTCTTCAAGAATGTTCTTGACGGCCTTCAATACTTTGTCAGCTTCATCTTTAGTTTGCGGAATGGAATCCTTCGGCATCAATTTTTCTTCTCTTTCAATAAACTGAAGAAGTGATTTGAGGTTCTCTGCTATTTTCTTAACTTCTTCACGTGCCGAGTCCAATTCGTTCTGTCGATCGGCCAAGTTCATTCCAATCAAATTGTACCGATTATTGATTTCATTCAACTGAGTTTGAACGGGTGAAGCATCTTCCAAATTCAAGTAACCTTCCTGAGAAGAACGTCGGCTACCGAACCCACTGGAACCGCTTGGGGACATTGGACTGCCCTTGGATGGTGAAGGGCTTCTGTGCTCAGATGAGCGAAAGCTGGCTCGTTTTGTCGGGCTTGATGCTAAGCGACGGCGGGGGCTGTCAGCTCTGTCTCCACGGCACACTGCTTCGTACGCTACACCTAATTCATTGACCTTGTCGATTGTTGTGCTGTAGTCGCGATATTCCTTGGTGATCGGCTTCAGCTCGTCAACTTGGTGTTTGATGGTGTCTACGTCCAAAGCAACAGGTTTCAACTTTCCAACACGCGTCTCCATTGTAGTTAACCATGTTGTAACTTGGTCTCGGAGTCTTTCGTAAGCATTCAAATGCTCTGCACGTGATTTATTGAGTTTGTTCTTATCCTCCAAAACACCGTTCAAGTCCTTCCATTGGTTTTCAAGGGTCTAAAATTTTAAGAAAAATGAGTAATGCATACATGGTAATATTTAGGTCGAATAGTGATGACGTCACAATTGTAACTTGTAACTAACCTTAATCTTCTCCTTTGCAGGCGTCGTATCGGTAACATCCTTCCTTGATACAAGCGTTTTACCGGAGGTGATCATCTCATCAAAATCATGCTTCTTATCATCCTTCCTGCGTAAAATTTCATCCAGGACAGCAGCTGCGTTTTCTCCAACAAGCTTTGTTTCAATAATATCGAATATATCAATGAACCATTGGTCGAAGTGTGAGACAGAGTAATTGAAGCTATCTAATGAGGCAGAGACGTCATTGAGCAAAACAGCTCGCTCGACCAACTTTTGAACAAGTTTCTCATATCGCGAAAGAACATCCTTCAGCTTTCCTTCCACCTTCTTTGACACCCGGCTTCCACCGGATCTGAGCAGATCATCAGCTGCACGAGCCATATTTTCAATGCTGGGACGATGTGAGTCAATATCAGCTTGCAGCATTTTGACTTCTCGGATCTGCTCATCCAGTCGTTCACGGATCAAACTTGCTGGCTTCATGATAATCCTAAATTGATTCAATGAAATAAATCGTTAGCAAACGGGTCGAAAATCCTGCTAAAGTTTCAAATAGGACATTGAGATTAAAACTTACTTGAGCTGATTCTCAGCATTGGTCAGCCAAGATGAGACACTGTCCACAGCATCCTGAACACCTTGACTTTGTGCTAAAGCAGAGTCCAAATCCTTGACCTTGTCTCCAATTGCAGTGGTAAGTTCTTGGTATCGGTCTTCAATTTGCTTGGCAGCATTTTCAATGGATGTTCGTTCTTCCGGAGACAAGTCTTCCATGCTGTTTAGTAGATTATTCGTGGCTTGTCTGACAGCATCAATGAGTCTTCCATTTGATAGAATTTCGTTCTGGAGAGACTTGGCTTTGTTCAGTTGTTCTTCGACTAACTTCGGCTCGCCAGCAACTGGCTCAGACAGAATCTTCTGGGCCCGGGGTGTAACCTCCTTGAGCCAAGCAGTTGCCTTGTTGAAGGCATCTTGAAAGTCTTTCTGCTTATTACCCAAGTTGGACAGACGATCGAAAAGTCTGTTGGCTCTGGATAGCAGATCCTGAAATAGAAACACGATTTTTAGAAAGTCGACTCTGGCTGTAAATCGTGTGACGTCTGGCACTGGAAAGTGTTCATCTTCAATTACCTGATAGGTTTGTGTGACTTCGGTGACTTCCCGCTTCACGCTGGATTCCCTGGCCTCCAGGTATGGCAATCGCTGGGGCAAGTTAGTTCGGTATTCGTTCAAGGTCTGAAGATAATCCTACAATATTCCACAAATTATTTGTATTTTGTATGATTATTGGCGTAAATATTAAAGATTCAGAAACTAACCCGTGATTCATCAATGAACTTCTGGGCTGACATAGTGATGAAACGCAGGTCACCTTGATGAGCAATGACATCGCTCACAAATTCCTTAGTGTTATCTCGGCCGCTGCTGCTCAAGTTACTCACATTACGTTCCTTGTCCTCCAAAACTCGAATAGATTTATCCATCCAAGACTTGAAAGTGGTCACTTCGGTTCTGATAAATACAGTTAAACAATATTAAAACTGAACAAAAAAAATGAATATAATAAAGATGATAAAAATGAACTTTTCGAAAGCAATACTAAAACTAATATTGATTTACTTGGAATTAACTTACTTGTATTTCTTCAATTCATCAGAAGCAGTTGTAAGCTTCCGAAGAAGTTTCTCAGATTGATCGGCTGCTCTATCGTAGCGAGTTTTGAGTTGCTTTCCATTCTTCTCAAGACTAGAAATCTCTTCGGTGGACAAGACATCTCCACCAGTAGCCACCAGCTGCCGAACTGTGTCCAGACAAGTTCCAACGGTTTGACTGTGATGTTCCACGTCCTCACGGATTTGCTGTGAGATGGTATTGGTATGTCAATATGATTAATTTTGTTATGCAAATTTTAAGATAACCTAATTTTAAATCGAACCATATTTCTGGACGTAGCTCATACCCTAACGAAAACGAGTTGCTTCTTAATTTCCTCCAAAGTCTCTTTGACATTTTCCTGAGCTCCGAGACGTTTCTCGATATCAATTAGCCAATCCAAGAGATTCTCCATTACCGAAGTACAGTTACGGTATTTCTCCTCGGTAGCAAGCTGAAAATCATGTATAAATATTGATTAAGCACCTAAGAAATCCCAATACTCGAATATGCAATAAATAAACCCCAAAAGCATTACTTAAATTAGAGAAAAGTGGTAGAAATTCCGTTTTAGAAACCACAACATAAAACGAAACAATCTCACTCACAATCAGTGTAATTTGCGAACCCATGCATTTGCATATTTCATAATTCTAAGGGTAATTTCTTTCATTTCGTATTTTAACCCTAACAGTCACACCAGAGGAGTAGGGACACATCCAGCAGTTCAATTTTGAAGGCATTTACATTCAAATACGTAACACCTGTACGAATGAGTAACGACATTCCACGTTTAGATAACAACTAATTCCACATACAACATATTGATTTGAGAACATTCTAATAACAATCAACCGTGTCGAGTTGTGCGAAGGAACAACATTGATCACTATTATAGAGTCTATAACAAACAATTTACGAAATGTACATGTTTGGACAATTTGGAAATTATAAAAAATATAAAAACGTGTAAAACGTTTCGCATTGGATAATACTTTCAAGTTATTTGTTAATTAACTTCGAAGCACTATGAATTGGGAACAAAAACTATATTATTATAGGAAAAATATCGATAATAGATTATTCGGCGAAGTTATTCAAGATTTTAGAATTAGTTTAATTCGTAAGCAAGCACTAAATGCTAAATATCCCCAAATAGACTTCAGCTAAGGCCAACGAGGGAAGAGAACCATAGAAAGTTCAGATCAATTGGAATACCTAATCAATAGCGTTAGTATTCGGCGTTAATGTTGCACAACTAAATTAGAAAAGCTTCATCCATATGTATAGCAAACTCCGTCGTTAGGTCCCAGAAAATACATATACTATTTATAGCGAATGCCTCGAACATCCCATGCAACGTATATAAGCAACGGAGGTTAATCATGGAATCATTGTAAACAATTCGAATAGGTTCTAAAATCTAGGGTTGGTGGTTGGTTAAAATACAAGATTTTGACTCTTGACACAAATAATCACGTATTCTGGAAGTGTACCGCCAGCAAGGATGTCATGCAGTACTGGAAACTAGCTCAACGATGTCCAACAATGCAACAGAAAACATTGACTATTGACTAATTTAAGGATTCGCAGGGGTACACAACTAGCTGGTGCAGATGCTGGTACATATATTAACACACATATTGATGGTTCATTCCACTAAATTCCCCAGAAGCTGATGCGTAGGCAGCAGGAAAGAACCCGAGCTAGGGCCCCCATTTGAGGGCTCATTCACGTCTGTTTTAAACTTGGCTTACCCTAGCCTCAGCCGGAACCAATAGACCATTTTTCCAAGCATCAAGAAGATTCTGTCGTGTCAAGTTGGACGGGTCAATTAGAAGCCCTTCATCCGCATCGACCAGCTTCTCTTCAATAGCATGGGTCAGCGGAATGATTCGTCCAGTCTGCGGATCCCTAACCACCGTCGTGTTCGGCTCAATAATCCCTGAACTAAGTGACTCAGCCAATGTCAATTCCCCACCCTTTGACGGATTGTACGGATTCGTGAATTTCCCACTAGCTGGATTGAACATCGAGTAGTCGAGAGCGGTAATGAGACCTAACGGAGATCGTGGGGTCAGTAAAAGTCCCGATTCGATGGCCACGTTGAGGGGAACGATGTGATTGGAAGCTGTATTGAATACAGTGGACTTATCCGGGTCGACGAGGGCGAGAGAGAAAGCTTCTGAGAGCGGAACGAGGCGTTTCTTTAGCGGATCTTTCACTACAGCAGAATTGGGCTCAATTGCATTTATGTCAATAGCCTCCTTGAGAGTCATGGCACTGTCAGTGGTTGAATCTTGGAATTGACCCGTAACGGTATCGAGGTAGCCTTTATCCCGAGCCATGTCAAATGTAATAGGATCACGGAGAAATACAACGGTTCCCTGCTCGAAGATAATGCAGAGTGGCTTCAGTTTCCCAGTGTTTCGTTCAATCAAAGCTCGTTTGTTTAGGTCAATAAGACCTGTACGGAGAGCCTCACGGAGAGGCGTAAATGCTTGTGTGGATGGATCACGAACAACGGCGCTGGTAGAATGTATCAACTCACTAGAAATGGCTTCGGAGAGTGGTGATGTTATGGCAGTTCGAGGGTCGCAGAAAGTGCCCCGTCTCAGGTCAATGGCGTCAATTTTCATGGCTTGGCTGAATGTGACTGGTGGTTCCACCGTTAGAATTAAACCTTTCTCAACGCCACGGTCAAATGTGTATGGTTTCTTATTTCGTGCATCAAAAACAAGACCCTTCCTTGAATCCACGTCATCATCATCAATGGCAGCTGTGAGGGATTTGATTTTTTGGTTTCCAATATTCTGAATGGCCGTGATATTGGAATCCACGAGATTATTCTTGACAGCTTTTTCAACTGAAATCCATTCACCCATGAGTGGATCAACTAACAGCCCAGTATCAGGATTGTACAGATGCTCATGAACAGCTTGCTCAAGAGAAAGTGGACGATCCGTCGTCAAAATTAAGCCCTTCTTGTGTGCTTCATCCAGCGGGAAATACTTGTCACTTTTTGGTATTTTGTAAGTTCCTTTAATTGGGTTAATCAAGCCTTGACTCACTGCCGTTGGAAGGGCTACAACTTTGAGGGTCGTGGAATTCTTTACAATGGATTTTTCTGGGTTAATTAATTCCTTCTTACAGGCATCTTCTAACGTTAATTTCTTTCCAGTAGACGGATGAACGAATTTCCCAGAGGATTTTTCATACAAACCAATCTTCACGGCTTCGTACAAACTGAATGGCTTTTCAATATTTAGAATGTAGCCCTGTTCAAGTGCATCAGCCAAGTTAAGAGATTTTCTTGGTTCTGTGTTGGGTACATGAAACACGCCCTCCTGTCGACCAATAATGCCAGCCCGACATGTTTCCACGAGTGACAAGATTTTTCCAGTCTCTTCATTCCAGTAGCAAGGCAAATTGGGATTCACAATGAGCCGTCGAATGGACTCATGCACCGACACTTTCTTCCCAGTATTTGGATCAGTTAATTTTCCCGTGTCTTCAGAATAAAGTCCGAGATGAATGGCTTTCTGCAATGAAATGGGCATTCTGGAATCCACAATCAGTCCGCTTTCCAGGGCATCAAACAATGGAATATCTTTCTTTTGTTCGAAATCTCGAACAGTCGCGTTTTCAGGAGACATAAACCCAGAGCGAATGGCAACTGTGAGTGGCATTTTCTTGTCGAATCCTTCTCGTGTGTCCTTGACATGGACGGAATCTGAATCAATTACTTTCTTCTCCAGAGCGTCTCCAAGTGGAATGAACTTTCCTGTTTTGGGATTCAGGAATTGTCCAGTCTCATTGTTGAACAGGCCTTTCAAAATCATCTGACTCAGCGGAAGTGGTGTTTTCGCTTCAATCAACCAGCCTTTTTCCAAACCTTCCTGAATGTTGACTTTCTCCGTTGGTGAAATCAAGACGGTCCCTTCATTTAAATCGACTAAATTCTCTGCCACCGCAACACGGAACGGCATAATACTTTGAGTTCCAAAATGCTTCACTAATACTGTGTCAACTGTAATACTTTTGTTTTCGATGGCTAACTTCAGGGGCACGAGGGTTCCTCCAGCTAATGCCCGTATACTATTTGATGAAGGGTCATAATTTCCGGAATGAATTGCTTCAGGAAGCGAAATCCTTCTGGCTGGTGTAAGGAGGAGGCCGGCAGTAATAGCTTCTTCAAAACCAAGTTCTGCACCAGATACTGGATCAATGACTTGTCCGCTCTTTGGTTGAACCAATCCCGATTCAATTGCATTTTGGAGCGTGACCACAGCACCGGTCCGTGGATCTCTACAGGTTAGGGAATTCGGGTCAATTTCATTTTTCTCAATTGCTTCTTGCAAAGTTGCAAATTCGCCGGTACTTTCCAATTTAATTAGACCAGTATACGGGTTATGTTTTCCTAAAGCCACGGCTACATGGAGCGGGTATGGACGTTGGTAGTGTCCCAAAAAGTCTACTTGATCATCTTCATTTAAAGGCTCATCTTCAACCTCCATGGCTTCAGATGGTTCAACTTTCTTTAGAACTGACGGCTTAAGTTGAGATTTAATTTCAATTGCTTTAATTGGGGATGTCTCTCGTTGAATTCTAGCCTGCTCGTGTTCTGGTTGTAGCTTCTTCACGGCAGCTACCGCAGTCATTCCGATAAGAACCGGTGCACCCAATACGGCCAGGAGCCCCATCTTCAAACCAGCGGTGAAAGTGACTTTCTCACCAGTACTTGGATCTTGAAGTTCTGCTTTCTCCAAATTCATGTTGTTTTGTACCGCTGATTGTAATGTGGTTTCACGGCCTGTTTCAGGATCAAATACTCTAGCCTCAGGATCGAACAGGTGGTTTTCAACTGCTTCCAGGAGCGAGATGTTAATATTCTCCGCTGGGATTCTCAATCTACCGGCCTTGAAGTCGACTTGAACCGAAATGGGTTTCAGTGAGTCTGTTCCAGGAATCTCTCGAAGAGCTGGTACAACAACTGTTTTGGTTTCTTGGACTCGTTCAGGTTCTTTGAATGTGACTTTGACAGCACTGGTGCGCAGGGGTTGAGGCTCTGAATCCGGTGAACTCTCTCTAGGGCAGGAGAAAGAACGTTTTCTAGCTGAGACGGGAATTTCAACGAGCCCTTCCGCCAGGGCTTGTTCTAATGGAATCACTTCTTGTGTAACAGGATTTGTGAAAGTTCCTTGGTTCTGGTCAATCAAGTTTTTAGCTAATGCGTCTTGAACAGTGATAGGTTTCTGTACAGGGGTATTTGCAGGGAAAACGATGAGGCGCCCATTGTCAACTGCTTCCTGAATTGGTCCAACTTGATCAGTGACAGGATTTCTTATGGTCGCGTTTTCAAAATCAGTCAGTCCGCGTTTCATGGCTGCAGGAATTGTCATAGCCATAGGTGGTATTCTAGACTCGTAAGGATGAGCATATGGCTCATACCCACCTCCATCAACTGCATCTAGTAATGGCACGACTCCTCGTGGGTCCAAAATGTTACCTGTTTCATTACAAACGACGTTTTGGTCAAGTGCATCGACCAAAGAGAGTCTTCGCTTAGAAACCGGATCTTGAACAGGGGAGAAAGGGTTCAACACCTCACTTGCAATGGCTTGGCTTATTGTCAAAGAATCACCGGTCTCCGGATGAATTACTTTACTCTCCTTTGGATCGTACAATCCTTGAGCCTTGAGTTCAGGTACGGAAAGACTCCTTCCCACTGGAAGAACAATATCACCGTCATTGTTCAGAATTTTCTTGACAATGGCCTCATTGATTGTGAGTAGCTCTTGTGTTTGAGGATCAAGAATAGCACCGGAATCTCCATCAATATTTCCGCATTGGACAGCCTGTTCCAAAGTTAATTTCTCGCCTTGTGGTCCTCTATAATTGTCCAGATTTGTAATTGCTCGAACAGTTTTAGTATCAATCAAACCAGAATCTAACAGCTCTTCCGGATGAATCGCTACTCTTGAGATCTTCGTAATTATTACACTGGACGTAGTAACTGTTGTTGTGGTTGTGATGACTGTCTCGTAAGGGATAACAACTTCGGAAATAACTGCACCTTCTTCAGGAACGGAGGATAAGGATGTATTCGACACTCTACGGTCCGGGGTAGTACTGCGTTGGCGTTCTGGTGGAGATGGGCGAGACTTCGAGCCGATAACTTCGGCTGCTTTCTCCGCAATAGCTTTCACTGCAATAATCGGAGCAGCTACCACCGCAATAGTACCGAATTTCACAGCATCACTGAAACTCATTGGTTTGGAGTTTCCTTTGAGTTTCACTTGACCTGTCTTTCGGTCTACGACTCCTTTCCTCATGGCTTCATTGATATTCATTTCTTGTCCAGTAGCTAAATCTCGTACTTTCACTTTCCGGGGCTCGATTTTCCCTTTCAAAACGGCATCGAGAAGACTCCATTCCTCATTGGATTCTGTATTCTTGAGAGCGGCGGAATTGGGATTGAATGTCATGGTATCTGAAACTTTTATAATTGGCACGGATTCTGAGCTCGGTTCGGTACTGTCAGACGATGACTCGGTTTCCGTTACACCCTCAATTTCCATTGGGGTAGCGGGCACCAGGTCCGGAAGTTCAGGCAGGAGTATCACAGATCGACGTTCAATGGCTTCTTTCAGTGTGATAGGTAAGGCTTCTTTACCACAATAATGACCCGTTCCATCCATAACTTGTTTTTCCAGACTTCTACTCAATGACATTCGTCGCCCACTCTTCGAATCTACGACTTCGGCGGAGGTCGGGTCAATAATTTTGAAATGAACACATTCTTCGAATGAAACAAGGCGGTCGGTTCCCGGAATTTGGAACACGCCCTCAACGGGATCAAATAATTCCTTCTCAATAGCTTCAGCCAGGCTCCAGCCATTTTCCGGTAAATGCAGGAGTTCTCGATTCAAGGCAGCAACAGGTATGGACTCAACGACGATGTCGTTCGGAATTTCAACTTGACTCGTACTCGGCCATTCCTGACTCAAACCTAACAATCCAGTATTAATTGCTTCTTCAACCGGAATTTCTTCACCGGTCTCTGGATTTATGAACACACCGGTCGTTTCATCAATCAGATTTCGCTGCAGAGCTTCTTGTATTCCAATTTTCTGGGTCTGTGTTGTCGTTTCTTCGGATTGCACAGTGATAACATGTCGAATGGTCTTGGTCACTGTTGCCGTTGTGAGATTAATATTGTAAAGACCTTTGAGATAACTCGCTTTTTCGGGGTCCAAGGAACCATTCTCAACAGACAGGTCCATCGGAAGGTAGGACCGAGTTTTCGTGTCATAGACTTCGCCACTCGGCAGCATTTTGTGATCAACTATGGCTTCTAGTACACTCAGCTCAGCACCTTTCTCTTTCTTGTCACTGAAGCCACTTGGACTGACCAGTGTCGGATATACTTGCGGATTGATCAAGTTCTTCTTGCCTGCCTCTTCAAAACTGACAGGGAGTTTACCCACTTCTGATTTGATTGTCTTATTCTTCGGGTAAATGACTCCAGTTTCAAGTGCTTCAATCACAGATACATACTCTTTACTCACCGGTTCCTTGATGCATGGAATCGTGAATATTGAAGTTCGTTTGACAGAAGAGAGTAGCCCTTTCGACGCGGCTTCCTTGATTGTGTGAACTTCACCGGTTTGGTTGTCACGAACCAGCCCTTCCAGAGTAACAATTCCTTTGACCAAAGCCTCTTGCAAATTCACAAGCTGGTTCTCCGATTTATCACTCACAGTTTTGGTTTCAGTGTCAAGTGTTCCAGCAGCAATCGACTCGAATATGTTAGCACTCTTGTTCGTTACAGGATCAACTATAATTTCACTGGGAACCCGTTCATCGATCAAGTCCCGATCAACACAGTCTTTCAAACTCAACGGTGGCATGATCATAAGCCTGTCTCTCGCTTCTTGAAAAGGAATGCTCACATTGGATAGTCGATCTACCCAAACCCCTTTGGCCGGATCGAGAATGTTATTGTCAATTGCTTCAGTCACAGAGACGCGTCGAGATGTTTCTGGATTGAACACTTCCGTGATGTCCGGGTTCAGAAGACCAACCTCAATGGCTTCGGGAATCGTTAGAAAGTCGCCCCTAAACCGGTCTTTCACAGAAACTCCTTCTGCACTTGGATTAGGCACAACTAAACCTTGGTCGATAATGTCGGAGAGGGAAGTACTTCCTGGTCTACTTGGTCGGGACTCAGTTCGAACTAACCCTTGATCAACCGCAGTTTGAATGGGCACGCGAGTTACGATATTGTTTTCCCCGGGGACTAAGACATGGCCTGTTTTAAGATCCACCCCACTACCTCTTACCAAGTCAACTAAAGGAGGAGCAGAAGAAGAAGAAGAGGGCTCTGACGACGAGTCGATGGATGGGCTTACCTTTTGCTGAGTCTGAATTCCTAATCGTATGGCTTGTTCAGATGACATGGGTGCTCCAGTTTGTGGATTGATGAAGCATCCTTTGCTGAGATCATACCATCCTTTTCTACAAGCCTCGAGAAGAGTTAGTTCTTGGCCTGTTTGTGGGTCCACAAGACCACAGACACCTAGAAGCTTCTGTAGAATCCCGGGTTCAACGACATAACCTAATTCAGCTGCATCAGGCAGACTTATTCTCCTATTGGTCTTGGGGTCAATGAATTGCCCGGTTTTAATGTCAATTAGACCGCCACCAATTGCTTGAGCGAGAGTTAGTTTTTCCCCGGTTAGTGGATCAATTAGTACGGGGATTTGGGTTGCTGTTTCGGCTGAGATCCCTTCTTCAATTCGGTCCACCCTCTTGGTTGAACGAATTTGTGAAAATTGGACGGAAGACGTGGGGGAAAGAAGGGCCTCACCGTTCCCATTGGGTTCGGATTTCCCGTTCGTATCACCGTTTTTAAGGTGGGTAACTGAGCGTTTCTTCGGACTTTGAATTTGGTTTAGGTTGATGACGGCGGAAGACTTGTGCATTGAGTCTACAACGTCTTCAGTCTCCATTGGAACTTCCCTATTATATATGAGTTGTGTAACGAATTATAAGTCAGCAATAGTTAGCAATCAGTACTCATAATTAACGTTTCTAAGGTTCCTTACCTAAGTGGGGTTGAATCGCGTGAACAAAATCGGTAGGTTCTTAAGGGACTAGGTGCAGGTACTTTGGAAATGGAAAACTACAAAAAAAGAATATAACAGCGTTATTAGCTCGGTACTCGGTAGAACTCCCGACTAGTATTATGTTTTAGCCATGAATCTGCTCACGTCGAAACTAGGGTCCTCCTGTTTAACAGTCGTGGACAACTGTTGGAGTCGATGGTAGAGATTATCAGCCAGCAATTGATACTTGAGGTTAAGGAGATCGAGCTGAGTTACAATGACTTCTGTAGCTGACTCAACTTTTGGTTTCTTGACTAGACTGGCATCCAAACTAGGATGAACTTCTTCCATACTTTCACGGAACTCTTCCAACTTGGTATCAAAGGTCTGTTAATGATTAGGGTTACGTTTAAGTTAAGGCTAGTTAATTGTGTTTGAATGTATAACTAAAGCCCCAGACTGCACCATTCACCAAGCAAGCATAGAACCATTTCCACACCATGAACCATCCACCGATACCTTATTTACATCGTAATTGCAGCGATTTATAATTTTTAAGTGGGTTGAGAAAAGTGAGCTTGTGTAACCTTGGATTAGGTATTAATTACCTTGTAGTTTGTGAAACTATTTATTTAAATTAAACTGAGCAAGCCGAAGTCGGGGTTTAGATTTAAGATTTAGTACTTAGCGATTACTTTGGGCTTAATGGCAGTAATTATGCCGTTCCACGGCAAGTATTATAACAGGAGAGTTTAGGCATTATGATACTGCAGTAGTAAAACAGTCTTCGTATCAATGTACAAATTAAAGTAAATATTTACATCTTTCACCATCACCAGTGAAGTTAAAATGTGTTAAGTGCTTTGAGGGAGGGAGGATATATAAACAATGACCTTACCAAAACTTGTCGACTATCAATACCTTGATACATTTTAAACAAATTCCGCCATATACTTAATTACAAAATTATATATTTGACCGAAATGCGTCTGGGTTGAAAACCAGACGACGTTCTCATATCGTACCGACTGCGCTTCATGTCGTAAACTCATAAGTTCAGTATTACCGGAAGAATTTTCACGCAACCATTCATACAAACTTCGATTCATTCGTGGACAATGATAGACACAATAGCAAATGACTTATAGAAGATATCCCAAAACCCTTACGACATGCAAATAAAATAATAAAACTTACCCTGGCCTCTTTGGCTAATCTAGCACCCATCGTGTTGACTTGCTCAATGGTAATCTTTTCCTCGATCACACTATTGTAAAGCGTCTGGTAAAACGAATTATCATAATTACTGGGACTGCCTTGCTTACTTTAAATTCAAATTGGGTAAACATATTACTTACCATGTGCGGATGGATCTTGGTTCGAGCTCTCCCACTCTCCATCATGGACATACCCTTGGTCTTGGTGTCAACACTGTCCAACCAATTCATCTCAGTTTGATACGAGCTGTTGTACCTCGAAGCAAATTCCGAAGATTGCTCCACAGTGCGAAGCCTGTAGTTCAGAAAGTCGATTTGAGTTTCATTTGGAATCATGTATTTAATTAATTGGTAGCACATACCTATCCACAATTTGAGAAGTAGTGTTAGTCCAGCGAGTTGTTGTTCGATGTACCTCGTCCTCAAGCTTCTCAACATCGGGATGTCTTTTCTGAGGACCGCGGGACTTTTCAACAATACGACGTACATTTTTGGTGTCATCAACCAACTGGTCAACGTGATGTTGTTTGGCTTGAGCCGTATTTTGTAAATTGAACAGGTCATCTGCCACCTGCAGATTCAAGAAGTTAATCATGAGAGACGACTCACTGCATTACACGTTACATGAATGAGAACATTCCAGTATAGCTATGATTCTCACCCGCTTGATTCCATCATCATCGGTGGGCAAAACGTCGGATGACGCAAGTTTCATTTCGAACTTGGAAACAAGACTGGTTGTTTCTTCTAGATTGGTAATGACCAGCTCAACACATTTGAGACGCTCGACATACAGATGAGAGAGACTCCATATTTTCTCCCATTTCTCGACAACCTTGTCCAGTTTGGATTGAAGAGCTGCGGTTTTTTGTGGAATACTGGCATATGTTCTTTGTACGTGTTGCACTCGAGACTCGTAGGTTTGGATTCTACTTTCAAATTCCTTGTGCTCAACAACCATTCTTTCTAAACTGTCCACATCTCGAGGTAATACTGCATTGACACGGTTAACTAAGGTTCGTTCGACTTCGTCAAGTTCTGAGTGAAGGTTGGTCACTTGTTCGGAGAATACCTTGCTGGTATTTTTCGTTTCTAGGAAGAGAACAAAAACGTTTAAGATTAGCGGCAGGAGAGCATTTCAATGTTCTAAGGCGTTAAAAAGTAAAACATACTCTCAGCATCAATGGCTTGTCGTTCAAATTGATCAAAAAGACGATTGACTTCATCAATTTCTCGACGAAGGCGTCGAAGAGCAGGGTCATTAGGATCTCCTTCTTGGATTAGCTTTTCGGCATCCTCATTGAGAGCTCTACGAATGGCATTTCTTTGTTCTGCTCCCATTGCCAAGAACTGGGACAAATCCCAGCTCTTGACAACCTTAATCGTAGCAAAGATCATGTTTTGTCTCATTTTGAGTTGTTTCTTCTGCCAGAGAGTTACAACTCGATCGTATTGTTTCCTGATTCTCTCAACAGCATCCAACGCTTCTTTATCTGGTGGAGGAATGAGGAAACAAACTCCAGGAACCATTCCTTCCAGTCCGGATGAATTTGTGACTCTCCATCGAACTCGCTGGCTGTTGTCCAAAAGTACGCATCTCTCATCCTTGTTGATGACCATTTGTTGCTATAAATATCCATTAAAAATTAGCACAATAGCGATAACAAGGTAAATTCAAATGTCTGACCCATTCAAACTTACATTGTTTTGTTTGTAACTGCAAATTGCTGTCACGTTCAGTGGTCGGGATACATTTGTCTTTCGTTGCTTCAAAGGAATGACTTCGCGACTCTGAGTGGTAAGACTTTGAACAAAGTCACCATATCGTGTCAACTCATCTCTCATATCCTGCATGTCTTTCAACATGACTTCTCCTTCATCCAGACTAAAGTCAGATTTGCTAAACACAGAATTTAGCATCTCCTCTTGCCTGAAAGCACAAACATCGAATATTGAAAATCACTGCTAATTTCTGCATTGTACATATCACTGAATTATGCATAGTCTGATTACTACGCTCTAACATTTAAATGTTTTTCAGTAAACACACCTGGCAATACTTTGTTCGCACTCCCGGACATGGGAGAAGTACTGTTGATACGTGGCGACATACTTCAGGTGAGTTTCGAGGCACAAAGTGAGCTGAAGCAGCCACGCCCATTGGGTTTGCATGGAAGACATGTACGTTTCAATGCATTTGGAAGCCGGGTGATGCTGCAGGACCAGTGACTCTCCACGATCTTGAACGGCGTTGAATTGGATTTCTCGTTTTTCCAATTCACTCATAAGTGACTGTATTGAAAGAAATATATTACTACAGCTTGATCTAATCTGCATAATAGAAGTCACACTGTCTTATCTCTAAAAGAATATTTGTGCACACAGGGAAGTAACAATTAGTACTACTTGCCTGACCACCACCGCCGAAACAATGCTGCCCGATTTAAGTGATACATAAAAGGAAATATAGACGGTTACATAAAGCCCTTTCTACCCTTACCGGACACCAAAAGCAGTCAGAGGAAAATACACAGAATACTATTTAGCAAATAATTTGTGCACTCTGGTATTTAGTTACAGGAGTCGAAACCAAAAATGATTTTCTTTCATTACCTCGTAGTATTGCTCCACTTCTACCAGATTTAAACTCTTTGAGCTCCAATCACGGGTAATTTCACGTTCTTCCTTCTCACTCAACCAGATAAGCTCGTTGGTTGCACTTTGGACAAAGTCCATGAGGGTTTCTAAGTCAGAATGACGTTTCTTGGAAGACAAAAGAAGTTCCGAGTAGGATTTCTGAACGTTGCTCAAATACGTGATGTAGAGAGAAAGCTCTTCACCACGGAAGGAGCTCTTGGCAGCAGTACAACGGTCAACATTGGTTTGATATCTTTCAATAACACGGTGTTCCTTTTGCTGTTTCTCTAGTTCTGCTTGAACTGACGGTAGGTCACTTCCGTAGTCAGCGTCAACCATTTGCTTCTGTATAATCGGAATTATAAACCATATTACAGAAACCCGAAATAATGTTGCTATTTTCGAACAGAAATTATCGACTCATACCTGCTTGTTTTTGATCCATTCGGATACTTCTTGAACTTGACGAAAATTAACGTCGGTTTCTACAAGGCGAGTTTCTAGAACAGTCTTTGACATTCTTGTCACAGACTTTTCCTCAATAGGGAATGAAATGGAAGCGAGGACGGATAGAAGGCGATTGTGAAGAAGCGTACGAATATTAATCCAACGTTGATGAAGGTGTTGAACCCTGGTACCAAAGGAAATTGACATTTAATACAATGTAATGATATCCTAATTACTAATTAGTCACAGTGAATTGTCTAATATGCATCATCATTACATTCTATGTAACTCGGGAGCTTGGTGGAACCGAGCATCTCGGAGAGCTTGTGCATCATTGAACATGGATTTGATTGTATCTTCCGTCAAGTGCAAGTCACGCTCCAAATGATCGCAATTATTCTTTGCATCCAAGGGATGGAGCCGATCAATCCGTCTGGCTTCCTCTTCAATTCGTTGTTCAATTTCATCCAGACGAGTTTCGACTTGCTTAGCCTCACGGTGGATTTTCTCAGCAATTCGTTGTAATTTTTCAAGTTTTTTAATCTCATCATGAATAGCCTGATCCTTCTCTTGATGGGACATCATGAGGACTTGCCAACTCCTCTCAATGTTTTCTAAATGGAGCTCACGATCAATCTCCCCATCTCGGAATTGTTTCTACAACGAAGAAGTCAATTAAACCATATGTGGAGAAATCAAGCAGTTATTCAGCAAATACTCATAAAACCCTTAACCTACTTCAACATCTCGAAACAAATGAGCCAGCCTTTGTTTAGAGTGACTTCGAGCTGGGACTTCTTCCACACGGAAGCGATTCATGTCAGCAGCCATTTTTCTCATGTCGATCAACGAGCTTGAGAAGTGACGATCTTGCATTACTGCAATATGCTCACGAATCCATGTGTAGAGAGTAGTAGCCGTCTCACGATACTCTTCCCATTTCTTTTGAGAACCCTGCAAAAACCGTGAAGCGTAAACATCAAAGAACAGCATTCCGAAACGTTTTAACTTAACCCCTGATCCTAATTACAACGTTAACAAGGTTTCAATTAATTATCTCTAATAATCCATTCCTTCATATGCTCTAGTGGTCATGTATAAAACAATTGAAAAATCAATAATGTCTGCTTTGTGCATTGTGCACGCCGCTGCGTGTAAGCCGGCAGGCTGAAAGTCTACGATATCATGGACTAAAAAACAAGAAAGAGGTCTAGACAAAAAAAAAACAGAAAAATGTATGGTACAATACTGCGGATGCACTCATGATGTTTCATGTGAACGAAGGAAGTGAAATCATCGCAAACAAGTCCGTCCATTGTGTTAAAGACAAGCGGAGCTACTTACAGTGTCGTATAATGGGTGAAGCCTGGGTGGCTCAGGGAAAGCATCGTACAATGAAGAGATGTATGTTATCAAAGACTTCTCATCTGGCTGAGCAGTGTCAACATCTGCAAGAAAAATACAAGGAATAAAAACACATTTTTTTACCTTAAATGACTGCATAAAACTACTGCATTTACCGCCCTGCACCAGGGCGCAATGGTACGAACGTGCATCGACTTAAAGAGTTAATTAATAGTTTTATGCACTTAATGCAATTTTTATGGTGAAGTTCTTCAATTGATACCATCAGAATTTAATGCTCGAACTTGCAGATGCCACACAACGATCGCGCATGCATTTACGGATTAGATCATCAAAATCTTTCAAAGTGCAAAACTGGATTTTTTAAGAAAAACTTTTAAATCCAAAAATCAGTTAATTACAGTTGGGTTTGTAGCCCAAATGCATGAAACTGAACAGAACGGTGACTTTTGAACCGGTATTCATGATTAAATAGGGCTAATCTAAAGTAACTTTATCCTTCTTATTCTTACTTTAGTGATAGTGATTTATCCTGCCCAAGGGTCTAATAAATATCGTTCTAAACCAACGAATAGGATTCCAAAAAGTGCAAACGTTTTTGGTTACTTTACTGTGGACCATTTCATTTAATCACGAAGCTATAAGCTACCAAATAAAGCTTTGAATGGTGTAAATATCTTGTCTGTCTTGTTAATTGACAGTAACTATCCATGTTAAATGAAATGATTATTGGTGAACCATGTAAATCATTAAGGCTTGACCATTTAAGGGCATACACAAAACACATGGTATTTTAGATTGAAATTGAAAGCTCTGAATTAATGGAAGTACATAGTAGTCCTAGTACTTAGGAAATCCATATTGATTACAGTAGATTCATGACTTGAAATATGTACGTAGCATGAAATTCACAAACTGAGACATGAGACGTCTCCTTGCCTGTTTGATGTCCGAAGATTGACTCATTATAATCTACAGATGATTGGGCGACAAAGGAAATGGGCCAAAGTCAAAAGACGTCTTGCGAATTGGAAATATGTCCATATATGGAATCTCAGTAACGAGCAGATTATGAGGTAATCCTTTAAGTTCGTCCCGTACAAAAACACGGAGTCAATACTCATGTAACTTTTGCTTTCCGTTTGACTACGACTAACGAATTGTTGACTTAAGCGAATGTATGGGTGCCGGTGTCGGATTGGGAATGGCTTATATGCCTACGGTAAATACACTTCAATCATCATAATTTACTGACGTAATGGTGTCACTCAGCTTATTAAGGTCTGTCAATCAGTCAAAATTCTTAGCGATTGGAGTACAATATATTTACAAATTATGGCTTAAAATTAATCATAAATGCGCAATACAATAATTAGACGACTTGCGAGGAACTCAGGGATTAGACAACTGGCAATAACAAAATTAATCTCCATTTATGGTGGTCGCATGCGAAAGTAGTATTCAACAACAACAACATGCATCTCGAAGTTCTAAGACGCATCAACTTATTCAAGCAGCGGGTAATTAGAAATCCAAATCAAATTGGTTAACAAGAGACAGGACATGTATAAATTGAAGTGGAATTTCAAGATACTTAATACAAATTTACTTAAGCGTTAAGCAGTACTCATGCAAGTTAGCAGTGAAAATTTTAAAACCGATGGCACTAAAAATGAAAGTTCTGAATTTAAATTACGTTTGTTCAAAGGCAAATACTTCAATTCTACTGTTGACTCTACTGCAGTTGTCAGTAGTGTTTAGAACTGATCAAGTATAATTATTCTTTTGAACAACTTTTGAATTCGCGAAAACGCGAGATCAAATATAAATACTGAACCAGGATTAAGCAAGCATATTTTTAAATCTTACGTAAAATCAACACAAAGAAGTAATACAAAATCTAGGTAAGTACATTAAATATAACATTTTCAAGGAAATACTACATAAAAACAACGCTTCCTCTAATTAAGTCAGCCTCCACCTCATCTCCTTGTCCTACAATACTCCACCCACGCTTAGGTATGCATATACATGATGCATGCATGTTGTTATTTACTGGTACGGAAATTACAGCTCATGAGAGTGAAGGAAGATGCAGTACAGTAGGAGATTATGGATGTGGATAACAACCTTCACGGCCAGTTAAATCGGTCAGGATAAAAATAATCACACAGAAAAAACTACCTAACAATCAAAATCATTAACCTTGATATGAAAAAGTTAATTTGAATACTGTCGAGACATTTTGGTTAGTTGCTAGTTTGATGTAATTTATATGCTACACTCATTGTCAACGTGAACTCACCACCTGTCCGTCCGGACAGAGCGAACAAGTGACAGATGACATATTACGCCCAACAACGATCTCTGTGGTTAACCACAGTCCAGGGAAATCTCAAATCCTATTTGAAATTGGTAATTTATATGTAAATTCTGATTTTATCAATATAAAATAGTCCAAAAATCATAATTCACCCAACATCCATTATCTAAACCGCACGCATGAAGGTTTTTACTCTGCGTGGAAAAACTCAAGGTCTTAACCCAAATTAGCATATATTGTAAATGTGTGGGCGTAACTTGATAATGTATCACTACCATTATGCCTACGAACCTCAAATATAGTTAGAAACAAGTAATTTACGGGTAGAATTAGGTTTACTTCTACGATACTCGTTTTATGGTGACAGAGAACTCCAGAAAAGTGAAACAAATTAAAATTACGGGAAAACAAGTTGGGTTGGCGTCAAATAAATCAAAATTGTTCATTTGAAGGTAACAACATGAGCCAAGTAAAGGTGCAGGGAATATCTGTATGGAAGATTTACATACTTGCGTGTAAGTCGTTGCTTGGATTTGAGAAAACAAGAAAATCTCATCTGATTTGTTACTCTTTACGGTACAACCTACGTTAATGTAATTACTGTGTTGGTGACTTATATTGATACGAAGGAAAATCAACTTTCACCAATAAAACTCATTTTATTTCTTGAAATACTCGTTTCTACAGAAAAGGTGGAAGAAGTCGCTACCTTTGAGTGACACGAATAGGGATCTTTCATTCATTTCATTATCTGGATTTCCTATTCGACAAGGAATTAAACAAAAAAGTAGAGATTGGGTACTGACCTTCAACGTCCAATAGTCGGGTGACTCCGCAATCACGTTCAGCAATTGTGAAGGCTGAATCCAGACGCTCTTGAACACTTCGACGCTGAACTGATCGCCAGTCAACCAAGTCAGGTCTGCATAATAAAATTAAACAAATAATGTACTGACTAATTTAACTATACTTCTCTTGCTACTGAATGGTTTCGCTTAAGAATTTACCTATTTCGATGAATAAGAGCATTAAATGCAAGCCCGTCTCGCCATGATTTCGTAAAATCACCGACACGAACTCCGGGATATTTGGCAGTAGACTTTTGAGCCCATTTAAGAAGTGCATCTTTGGCAGAGACATTTTCTTCCATTCCCACGACAATGTCGGAAATCTGTAAAAGACAAAGAAAATACATTAAACACATCTGCAGGGGGCCTTCTTCCAGCAACATTTAGATTCTCATCTGGTGTTAACTTGAGATGATGAGTTGCAAGAAACAAAAATCATTGCCTAGGGTAGTTACGAATAATAATAACACAGTGCTCATAACTTTATTCAGGCAAACTCAGGTTTGAAATAACGATAAGATGTGTAAAAATTCACCTCCGCCTTCGCCTATTCACAAAAGTTCATTCAACTGACAGGTTGGATTCCTAAATAAACCTAACCATAAACCGTATATATGTGATGTCAGTGTCAGTGTATCTGTTCCGTACGTTCGTATGACCGCTATGGAGCCATGCCATACGCCATATGCTCCTAACGCGATTAGCACACACTTTAACTTCAATTCCTGAAAGTCTCATAAAATTCAATTACCGTGGAGAGCTTCGTGTAAAATTACACATCTTCTCCAACTTGCCGGCCTGCCGCCTGCCCTACGCCTGAGTACACATAATACGGTGCCCTAGCTGTGTACAGGCAAGTTATCATCAATTTCGATATAATAATACCCGTTGAGAAGACCTCATCTCATCATTCATTCAAATACAAACCAGTGAAAAAAATCTTAGCCAGAAATCTCACTGAAGTAAAATGTAAATGTAAAATTGCTTATTTCGTCTTTCTATAGCGTAATACGGTCATCCATATTTTTTCCAGCTACTAAG
>JAQFYT010000025.1:0-51580 GCA_034694925.1 Ceratophysella denticulata
CATTGGCCTAGCGAATGTCTTCGGTGCACTTGCAATCTCACTGCTAAATGTTTTGTAATGTTGCTATGGGTGATTGGGTGGAAATCCTGGGCCTGGCGAAATAATTTCGCCAGTCGAAAAAATGGTAGTTTAGGCTCGGATGGGCCAACCTTTGGGTGTAAAAACATGGCGCACACAATATACGTCCAAGAAATATAAGTTAAAAAACATGGTGCACACAATACAGGTTCAAAATTTAAAAAACATGGCGAACACAATACAGGTTCAAAACTAAAAAAAACATGGCGCACACATGAACGTGCAAAGAACATAGGTGTAAAACCATGGCGCACATAATACAGATTAAAAAAACATTAGTGTAAATACATGGCGCACACAATACAGATTCAAAAAACATTGGTGTAAAAACATATGGCGCACACAATATATGTTCAAAAAACATAGGTATGAAGGCATGGCTCCCACAATGTAGGTGTAGAAATCATAGGTCTGAAAACATGGCGCACAGAACATAGGTGTGTAAAACTGGAACATGGCGCAACATAACATGCGCTAAAGTATATTTCTATTTCTTTATAGCTTCGTATTAATTTTCCAGAAAAAATACGGTTATTTGTTTGTAAAAAGATACGACCTACACTAAGGCTTATTCCCTCAAGTCCCGCTGCTTTCACGATAATCCGGAACCTCTCTTCTCCTGTCCCGCTCTCAACTACCAAACTACCCGGTTTGTCCAAGTCAGGACTTATCCCAGGGGACAGTCTCAATCCCACCAATGTCTATTTCCTAATGCCCAGGCACTTAGTCGCTCTCTGGCTTTCTTCGGCCCAAAAGCATTATTGCTTTCATCGTATACATATACGAGTATGGAAGGGGTTTATGAAAAGAAGCATAAAAGCATGACAACCCACGCATGGGTTGTGTGTGTACCTAGGTGTATTTACCGCTTTTTGAACCCATCTTCAGTACAGTCAGCTATTGTAAACATTCAAATACAGCAGCATCTTCAATTGAAAACTGAACCGGGGAACATTTATTGGAGCGTTTGTTTATTTCATGCGGGTAAAGATTATGTATATAGGTGCCTTGCCTAGACGCTTAGAACGCAATATACAATCACTAGAATCCCAACCTTCAAGCTTGGGTTTATAAATTCCGATAATTAGCTAAGATTTTGTTTAAATTTCTGTTTGATGTTTTATTAGCTAAATATATTTTAATTTAGCTGAAGTTGGACTACATTTACAGCTTTTGCATGAAGAAACTGTATGGAAAGACAGTGTACGATTTAGATATACCACACCCATTTGAAATATGCAATATGAAGCGTTTTTATTCAGAACTGAGCCTGCTAATCGGATTTTAGAGTCAAATCTGACGCTACTCCACAATTTAAAAAGGTTGGTAGTTGGGTACTTGAATATAGACGAAGTGAAAGTGGTTAGTTTTAGTGTGTTGGTTGAAGAGACTCGCAAGGTGATTTATAGGCCCTGAATTTGGGCTGACATGTTGCTGGGGTTCTGCTTTGAGTGAGAGTGGGATTAGGTCTACGGTGGTAGGGGCATGGCGGGGGCGCTGAGAGGAAAAACTAAAGTTGGGAGAAGAGAAATAGAGTGAAAGTGAAAACCATTTAGTCCCACCACCTTTCTCAAGATCAGTCAGACTTAAAACTTTAGAAAAGCGGAGCGACAGAAAAAAAAACTAAGTCTTCCATCAGACCTGGGAAAAGTGCATTTAGGTTGGTTCTTATCTGGTTGAGGCTGGGGTTGGGCGGTGGGAGCTTAAGCCACAAATGGGCGCAAAGTATGGCGTCACTTCGTCTTGGTCATTTCGGTATTCAGTAAGATTTAATTTGGATCGGTCAATATATTTACATAAAAAAAAGATTGCTTTTTATTTCAAAACTATTACCCGACTTTCACCTGGTCATTTTTCGTTACCGTTTGCAGGATAAAAAAACGCCCAAGACCAAAATGTCTACAGACCAAATGCTGTGAAACTACAAATGAGAATCGCTGGGAATTGGAGCTCTGTACCGGCGAAAACCTCAAACGACGTCCTCAGCTCCTGCTCATCAATTTTCTCGCACCTCGCACCCTTCATTTCACAGTCGAGTTTCTGGGGGTTTTCGGCTTATTTGGCTCATTATAGGACGAGAACCAAATTATATTCACAAGTCTTTAACGAGTTCTCAGCTGAACTTTCTGACATGGGACGACTTTCACCGGTGAAATCACCCTTAAAAATCTCATTTGTATTCTGATATGACAAGGACACGAATATATGTCTCTGAATACACTAAACCAAAATGTATCATGACAACACCATTATTGGTCTGGGATCGAAATTCATGCATGTACTGTACGATAATGGTCAACCTAAACTGTATACTGTATCCTATGCGGGGGATTTCTGTATGAAACATGCATGGGAATAAATGCTTGCATTTTCCGGTCGCCCATCCATCCAAGTTCCATGCACTAGGCTAGGGCTAGGATTTGCAGACAAATTAGTCGTGTGCAAGGGAGGATAGACAGAGATGGAATAAATGAAGGAGATTATACTAGGGTATTGGAGCTGGGTGGGCATTAGTGACAAATTCCCCTCCTACCCCGTCAGTCACCCATCCCTAATGGCAGTTTAATACTCGCGGAGCCGAAACGATTACCAAATTGCCAAAAAGAAGCTTCCGATCTCACAAAAATGAGAAGGGTTCGTGGTTCTTTGCTCCTGCTCAACCTAATGTACCAAGTTCCAGACTGTTTCAGATCAAGATCACCACGAAAACCCCGTGCTATATTTGAGCAGAACTCCAGAAATACTGACGCAAAGTGCATTTACTCCGATTCAACTAATTTTGACGCTTAGGAAAGTTTTGCGCCTCATGTGCCTTGCTTATTTCAGGAAATAACACAATTAATTGTAATACGGTGGGTATGCGGGACCATTGAAAATTCAAAATAAGTACCGGTGAAAGCAGGAGAAAATCACACCATAGAATTCGATATATTTTCCTATCTACCTATACCTACAAATTTTGCCTGCGTGATTTCACGGAAATCCTGAGTGTATGTCGATGTCGTCGACAGCTGGATTTAGCTCCAGGCCTCAGGCGAAGCTTGGTAATACCATTTCCACGTTCACCCTGTCTCCCACTCTATCCTACCATCGGCGGCATCGAAAGCAGTACCTAAGCAGTAAGCACAGTAAATCGTACATTGCTATATGGAATACAGTATTTGGGTATAGAGCCTGTGTTCAATCTCTCTCCTCGTCTCTATTGGAATCCAGCCAAGAAGGCCCAATTAGAACTCTGAAGGATGGATGAAGATACAAAAATCAGAAACTTTCTTCGCGTAAAGAGCGAAACACAAAAAAGCCATTTGGGTTCGTTGAGAAAAAGAACTAAACTACATAGGATAGGTCCGCATCTATCTACTGCAGTAGGACTTATTTTATTTCGTATTTTGTGTACATTTTACTACAGAATTAAAAGATTTATTTATTCAAATAGACACTGTGTTGGATGAGTAAGTCTGCCGCAGGGTCGACTGTCGACTTGAAAATCGGCATTTGAAAAGATTTGAGTAATTGGATGGTCGTATCATTAAAATTTCAAGTAATAACGAGAGTGTAAGCGTAACGTACAACTTACATATGTACAGGATGACTGCCTTATGCATGCAAACGTGCAGTGTACACTAATAATTGTAATGCATGGGCATCTCCCTTCAACCCCGGAGGCCTCTTTTAGTCTGAAAACTGTATATGTTTGTACACAACATCGGTTATATTAGTAATTATCCGAATTGGGTGTATTTCAAAAATATATTTCAATTCTGAGCAAAATTTCAAAATCCCTGCACCGTTTCGTAACTGGGTTAAATCATGGTTTCAAACTAAAGCAAGAAATAATTGATTCGGAAACGAGAAGTTAATAACGAATTTCAGCGTTACCGCAATAACTTGAACGCTGAAACTAATGCAGACGCCCCCGTAACTTTCTCCAGAATTCCTATTCGAATCATTTGCACAATAGCAATTTACGTCACTCGTTTAATAGGAAATCAGGGTGAAAGTGGAATAGGCAATTATTCCATTATATGGCTCCCGCCCTGCGGATAGTTCAAGTTCCGAGTTTTGTGTGAATACCTACTGAATAGCTCAGAATTGTAATAACCTCAGCTAATTAATTACTGCTTGGGCTGCCGTGAGAGAATCCAGGTCCAGACAACTGAATTGGAATGGCTTCTTACATAACACCTTTTACTATACCCAGACAGACTACTATTTCATTCAAATTCAAAGGTTCTTATAGTTACTGAAAATATTCCAAGACTCATTAAAACAAGTATGTGACCTGGGTTTTGGTTTTGGGACTGCCCTTGTGCTATGGCCCAGCGCCCAACAGACCTCTGATATGGTGTAATTAATTGCTTTACTTTTGCTTAAAACATTTCCAGGGCAGGAATGGCTTTTACGGTGAGCTAAAGGCACAATATCGCGTTTCACGTCCGTTGGTCCTAGATTAATTTGGTTTGTGAGATTTCATTTGGACCGGTCAATATAGAGAAAAACTGCTGTACGGTATTGTCAGCCTAGGGTCAGGGTCATATCAAAAAGCTAGACAACATAAGTGCCAACAGACATCCAAATATTTTGGAATTTCGTGCCACGCCGATCAATATATTCATGTAATAATTATTTCTCAAAACCCTATCCAGATATTGATCAATGGAATGACACAAACTACGAGAGTCTCCTGCCCTCAAGGCCCCAAAAACGAGATTGAAAATTTCGCGAAAATTCGAAGTAATTATCGCAGAATCTGTCGGCCCTTACGTTTATGCTGAACCTAAATTTGGCAACTAAAAGCCCATTAGAACCTTCGCTCTGATTCTGGCGAGGTGACTGAGAGAGGAAATGAAGATTCCGTTTTGCGTGGGAGCCTCCGCTGACTTTCACCCAACCAACCAACTCACCAGGAACCATATCTGTAAAACCTTCTTTTTCGCAATGAAAATGATTATTTTTCACTTATCTGCATGAATGAGCAATTTAGATTTGAGAATCTCAGGTTGAACCCGGGTGAGGGGAGGGAGGAAATAGGGTTAGAGGCAAGTTGGGTAAGAGCTGGAATGGAATTGCTTTCAATTAGTGGGAAATGAGTTTGGCTTACTTTTACACTAGACTACATTATAAATTCTATTATAGTCAAGGAATTCCAGATGTAAAGTTCAGTTTTGGTTCAATGGAAGGGCGAATAAGGACGACCGTCGTTTAATTACTTCTGCCCGCCTTCAAGCATATGATTTTACAGTAGTCGTGGAATGGACTGTGTACGAAATCTGTGTACCATTCGACATGAACCAGGCGACGCTACTCAGAAATACTTACCGTAATCTCGATTACAGTATCTTTTCAGATTGAGACGCTTGGTGGCCACTTTGCATCGGCCACATTCTTCACCTGAAAATAAAAAATAACAGTGATATTAGGGTACCCGTCAGAAACGTTTTTTTCATAGAATAACCGCTAATTTAAACCTAACCCAACCTTAGATAAGTTGGTACACAGTATATTTAAACATTGAATCGTTTTTCCGTTTTAAACGGACACTGATAAGCTTTATGTTTTCAGACGTGTTGTAATACTTAAGATTAGTCTGTAGAGATTGCATGCATTTGTAGTTAGAGCACTGAAGCTTCCAACGACGTGGGACTATAACTATAAACTATAACCATAAAGGCGGAAATGGGACCAAGGATGTGCTGCCTGGGAGGAGACTCATAATGCTGTCATCTCAGAAAAGGCCCCTGGACGCATTTAGTTAGTCGACGACGACGAAAACTGTTGAGATTTTCCAGTCAGAAGATGAGAGGCAGCAAGCAGACAAGGTTATGGAAAGTGCATTAGAAATGCAACACCCGTCGTCAACTCCTTTCCCTCCACCAGCACACCAGCCCACACCTCGTAATAATAATATTCCCAACTTCCGTACTGCCACTAATTCATTATTCATGACACCGCATCCCCAGCATGATGGGGATGGCACAGGTTTGCCCAAGGCTGGGATGGAAGCTGGATCTGGAATCAACGGATCTGGAACTTTGTCTCTACTGCTCTCGAACTACTTGATTCAATTTTCATAGGAATAGATTTAAATCTGCTAACGCTAAAATGTTCCAGAAACGTACAGGGACGTCTCACATGTCTGGTTACGCTCGTATTTACGCTGGGACTGGACCTGTGCAATTTGTCACGAAACTGACAAATCATATCTATTGACATCTTAGTTTTAACTCGAAATTAATAATTTTTTAACCAGCGGTTAACATAATTCGAGCCCGAAATGGCCCATTGGCCGAAATGAAAAATAAAACGACCACAGCTCGAATTAATTATAATAAAATAATGCGGCAATTATACTATTGTTCATAACCTAACCTTAGTTATCCAAGCTAAGTATACCCAGTTTAATCAGGTTAGATTAGGTTAAAACATTGGCGGATGTAATCGGTCCATTTCTAAAGGCCAGGTTTAGGTCAGATCTTCTAAATACCCGCTCGGGCCCCACAAGGCACGGGGGTATTTCAGAATAACTAACCCAACTTGTAGAAGTAGAGCAAATCCTTCTCATTAGTGGATAATTATTTCTCAATGCAGATTCTTGTTTTTTTTTTCAATGTATCAAAAACTATCCCATTTTATTTCACGTTTCGTAGTAATTCTCAATATTTTCAGGTAAACGCTGTAAGACATCACCAAATTGTAAACGCCCCAATCCCAAAACTATGAATATGAATTCAATGAACACGTTTATTAAACGCTTAAATTAATTTTTGACCAGGCGTTAAACTATACAATTTTCTACTCGACGTTTATCAAATTCTTAAATACAAAATAATTAAATATAACTCAAACTCGTTGCGACAAAACATATAGCTGTGCCACGATTATGTCAGGTTATCTTACATTATGTTAGGTTAGGTTTGACGAATCAACCCCTTTATTATTTTAGTCCAGACTATGTTTTGACGAAGCTTTCTTTTTTATATGACCAGATAAGTGAAGATTCGCATTGATATTGTGAGAAATTCATGCATGATTTATGACTCCAGATTCGAGTGGTATATCTGTATACTGGAGGACATTGTAAAGAAGATATCTAATAAAAAGCGTAGGTATGAAAAAAGTTCTATCTCTGCTGCGGTGTGGCTGGAAGGTGTTGAATGGGCAAGAAGGAAGGAGAGAAAGAAGCAGTAGTGTGAGTATCATAAAAAGTGAGTCCATGTTGGGGAAGAAGTCACATTAAGTTTTGGTTCTTTTGGCTGGAGGGCCTTGAGGGAGCTATTGGAGTCAGAGAGTCAGAGTAATTTCATTAAGTGTAACACCATACGGAGCCTCCTTAGACCCCGACTATCCCTTCCATCCGCCCAACACAAAAACCACATCCAGGAAAAATACCCACGGGACACATTCCACAATTTATTCCGAGTAGAAGAGGAGCATACTCCCGGCATCTTCCCCTATTTCCAACAATTTCACGTCATTTGGTCTTCGGTCAACATTGTCTTGGTCAGAGGGCAAGCTCTCATTTAAATCCAGTCAATGGAGAGAAACATTGATTATGAATCTCAACGTGTACTACAACTACAACCTTCTGATTGAATCTCACGTCAGATGATCAAATATGTTAGTTGTTTTTGCATAAAAAAATTACAACGAGAGTGGGATTTGAACCTACATCCTCGAAAATCTGATTGGATGTTACTCCACTTGAGCAAGTATTTCACAACTCTTGTGTGCATGAAGTGGAACACTGCCGATTGTGTCTCTGCATCATCAGAGGATCAGATTATGTTAATTGTTCTTACTTATAAAAGTGAGACCAAGAGTGGGATTTGAACCCACATCCTGAACTTTATGATTCGATGTTACTTCAATTGAATGCTGACCAATTTCGGTCGTAGATCACATTTAGCCAGGACCAAAATGACCAAGACCAAACGGCGTGCTTTCAATTTTCCGCATTATACTAGGCGAGATGTTTTGCCTGGAATCTTTTTGAAGTTAGATCTTTGGTCAGGCCAGTGTTATAACTCGACCCTTCCACATTCCAAAGGAGAGCATGCACTCTGTACATTCAAGTGATCTTCGTCCAGAGTCCAGACGAAACGAAACGAGAAGAGACAATGGATCACACGTGTAATTTCACATATGAAAACTGAAGATCTTTATAATGCTTCGACGCCGAATTAAATATTCCATTTACAAGTTTAAATACTTAATTACAAATTTAATAGGTAAACTTTTTCAAAAAATTTCATTTTTTACAAAGCTCTCCGAGTCACATAAAACATCACGTATTGAAGTAAAGTCAAAGTTGTTAGCAAAAACATGCAGATACGATATACTTGGGCGGATAAAATATTGGCCAGAAGGTGGGCAGGACCATAAACCAAAAGCGCCCAAGGGTCATCGTCCCGACAAAAGCTTTTCCTGCTCTGCCTCTCTCACTTTGCACTTTCTTTTTATGCATAAGTTTTGTATTCTGTACTTTCTCCAGCGTTTCTTGAGGGCAGACCGAAGGAAATTGCAAATGAAGATACGGCATGAAAACCCGATCTTCTTCACATATGATTACATTACATTGTATTCAGGAAATTGCAAGGGTTTTACTGTGCTCCGTGAACTGTATTCTGTATTGAATGTTCATGGCCCAACACGGACTCTATACAACTCTATAGTCTCCATATGACGGCATTCCAATGCAAAAACTATAGTTTTGGTCTCATTTCCCCATAATCCACTTCCGCCTTAAACTAAATAAATGCAGACCGAAACCAGGATTTGGAAATTGGAAGAAATAAATGGAAGTGGAAAATAAGGATTTCGCCGGCGTCTTCTTCTTCTTCTTGAGACTCAAATTCAAGTCAAGGAAGAAACGGAATTTACATAATTGAATGGACTTTCCACGTAATCGCTGTCTTTTCTTGGGATACAGACGCTTTCTTATTCTCTTCCGCGAAAAACCCACTGCTTTTAAATTCCATTTCTGTAATGGATACTTCGCTTCAGTACGGCTTCAATTGATATTAAGGTTTTATGGATGCACTACGTATTGTAGAGCTAGAGCTAGCTTAAATATTTTAGGTTGCTGATATTCCGCGGATTTCCGTATTTTGTTTTAGGTACGGCGGTATTTTTCCGTACTTCCGCAAATTTCCGTTGTGCTGGCTTATGGACGCTCCGCGTCGAATAGTTAATAGTGTTACGAATATGTGCTGAAATGACTCGTGCGGCCTTCGATACACATGTGCGTTCAAGTGTAATTATTGTAAACCTCAAGGTAACTTTGACAATTGGTGTTGGAAATCATTCACTTAAGTTAAAGTAGTTCGATTGAGTTGGGATTCGCTCAATTTCTAATGTAAGCTTATGGACACAACCTGTCACAGGTTTTCAACCCAAGTAATCTTCGTCGAATTGACACGAGCGATAAGTCGTTAGACAGCAGAATACTTGGTTAATCCAGGCCGGTCCCTGAGAACAAGCTCAAGCTTTAATTAACCCTAGTACTGGAAATCATAATTGTAAAGAAAATACTTTAGTTTGCAGTTATGGCTTAGCATGAATATTATAATTACGGATTATAGCGTTGGCTTTGGCTGGCCTTTGTTAATCCAGCTTTTGTGTGATATCGCGTATGTGTCATTATTGGACGAATATTACTCGGGTTGGACATGTAAACCTGTGACAAGTTGTGTCCATTAGCTAACATTACAAATCTTTACATATGAGACCTATACAAAAAATGACCAGCACTTTTTTAAGCCCAAAAATGACAACAGCTATGCCAATAGTGTCCGAAAGCGTCTTGTACTTCGGCGGTCCTTAAGATTCCGATGCGGGAACAAAGTTTGCAGAAAGGCTTAAAACCGGGAGGGATGGGGAAGGTTTGGATGTTGGATTTGAGTTGAAGTTGAGTCGACAGGCGAGAGCTTATCTTCCTGCCGCGGAGTGTGAAGTGTTGCATAAATAAATGTCAGGTCGGGTACAAATAGAGGGGTTGTTTTTTTTCTGTGTGTATCCCGTCACCGTTCCCGTATTTTTAAATATATGGAGTTCCTAATAGGCCGAATTAGCAGGGAGCTGCAAACAAGCATACTTAATAAGCTCTTTTCCTCTCGACATCCGACAGGCCAGGGTGCTTATGTTAGTGCGGCGAAGTTCCAAACTTCGGAACGAGTTATTTTACTAAATGAAAAAAGCGTCCCCCACTGTGTGTACCGGGAGCCCGTCATTTGGACTTGGTCGTTTTGATCCTGGGCGAGCTTTTATTTTAACCAGTGAATATCAAAAGAATTGTACTACACTTTCTATACAGGCCAGCGAGTTCGCACTTAAACGCAAGACTTGTCATATTGACCGGTTCAAATGGAACCACTCGTCCAAAACCAAATCGATCAAAGACCAAATGACGGGTTTCCTTGATATTCCAGCTCCTTCTTTGAACTCAGCCTGCCTCCTTAATCAATGTAAACTCATTTCAATGAGTGGAGACCAGGACGAAGGTCTAATCCCGAAGAAGGTGTTCGCCTTCACGCTTCATCCGACAAAGCCCTCAAAGGGAAAAACGCACAGGAGGCCTAAAAAATGAAGCTGGATGGATGATGAATTATTCTTCAAAAGAAAAATAAAACTCAACTATTTGCTCCTAAATTGAATATGGATCTCTATTCTCTTTTCAAAGACTCAAACGTTGATTTCGTAGCTACTACTGAAGCATATTCCTGATCGGCAGGAGTCTTGTCAAAGGCGTCAGAAGTCTACTAGTCTAAGATTATAAGTGGAATTTTATCAGGATTCATTCCGAGGTGAACGGCAAGTACACGCAATCTTCTTTATTTTATTGGGGACATATTGCTCGAACCAGTTTTGAAATTAGTTTCGACGCTATAAATATTCAGAATACATTTACTGTATGATGCTCAGAGCCCGAAAATCACCAATGCACGAAATATATGTTTGAAAGGCGGAATTCTTGAAACACGAAACTAGCAGGACATAACTCAATTTAATTCAATTTATGAGCGTATATTTTGCTTTAAGTTAGGTTTGAGCGATGATTTGTTCTATTTTATTGAACAAAATTTTGCTAATTTTTCTTGGCTTGAGCAGTAGAATAAAGAATAACCTAACCTAACTTTGCTAAAATGTGTACATCTAGCTTGGATAGCTAAGGTTAGGTTATGAAGGAATTAATTTGAAACTCAGTCTAATTCCAACATTCATTTTTATATTTATTATATTAGGTAAACTGATCCGCTGCACTGCACTGACTCTGTCTATGGCGTAACCTCCGGTAAACTGAATTATCAATCAATCAGAGTTTATTTGATTTAGCTTTCGCGCACTAAAGTATGAAGGAAAACTGAATTATACAAAGCTTTCGTTTTCTATTTTCAAAATGAAGTACTTAAAATATCAAACGCCTTCGATGTTGTATTTCCATCCACAACTTTTAACGTGTTTGAGATTCAGCACGCCTTGTGTATATTCATCCCAAAATCCCAAAGAATATACGAGTATATCAAATCAACCTAACGCGTGCCTCTCATATTAATAAGACGAACATCAACAATGAACACAAGCAAGTGCTTTACGAAGCATCAATTTTTTACACAGAATGTTCATAAAGTAGTTAATCTCTATCCAGCACATGACTGGGAACTGGGGAACATGAAAAATATACTACGTACCCCTCTTCCCAATTTTGGCTTACACGCGGTCTCTCGAGGGGATGGATGGATGGGGGATGGAAATAAAGAAAATATTGACTTTTCACTAGTAAGAAAGTTCTCAATTTTCATTTCCGAGATCCTAAAACTTGAAAAATTGGGCCTGGATTTAGATTTTCCGTAAGCACGTCTGCATTTCCAATCAATGCTAGAGGAAATGACCCTCAGCTTCCGCTTGCAATTACATAACAGTAACAATAAGTTATGCGGGCCGTAAAATGTACCAACTACCTACCTAATTACAATTACAGAGTTACAAAGCCTGCATTGTTAGTTTAGGCCAGAAGGGTCTTATAGGGATGATCCCTGTGGTCTGTTTCTCTATCTGACCACAGCTCTCAGCAAAATCAACAAAAAACTTATAAATCGCAGCGTCAGCCCTTCTGATCCCGAGCAGTTGTCACTAGTCACGAATATATGGCATTCAAGGTTCAAGGAAAGAATATCATAATGTTACAGACAATTGTACCACGTCTACTCACAGTATGCCAAAACGAACTCGTTGAAGCTTATTTCGCTAATGAAAATTGACAAAGCAAGAGCGACAACAGGAACTTTCACTTACTTTGATCTCCAGTGTCACTTGTGCCGACTCTTCCGGTGACAGACTCAATGGGCTCCGGCTCAGGGATCCTTGGAATTTCTGTACAGAAACAATTAACGAGAATCCGTTACGTATCTGTTATATATCTGAATGAATCCAAATACGTAATCTTAATACAAATGAACGATGACGTTTAATTTTAAATGCAAAAACATGCGCATAGAATAACAATAGTAATCTAAACCGCTTGATTTACAATGGTTATGTGGATGTGCGAGTGATCGAATCTAACTCTTGGTACGAGGTTCGTACACTAAACTAACTGTCAGTATTTGGTTAGTGGGTCCCAAGTGTGGATTTGAAGATTAGTAAATCTCAGGAGTTATTTCCAGTGAAGTAATGAAATTAATGAAGGCTCTCCAGAGCCCAGTCAACTGAAAATGCTTTGTGGAGCCCAATTAGAGAGAAGTAGCCCCCCGATCTTATCATAAGAGCCCATTGAGACTTTCTCTCGGCTTTCTCCGTCTGAACCAATAAACTTGGACTCTCTGACAAACGTTACGTATCCCTCGTCCTCGTATGCAGTAATAACTGTGTAGTACTACTAGTAGTATAGCATTTTGGCCCAGGACCCTCAATCCTGGAGTATGGCACAAGGCATCATTAATACACACGTCACATCCGTTAATATACTGGAGCCTCTAGAACTTTCTTTCCTTATGCTATGTTTGATTCACGTTCATGGACATTCACCAATCTTCAACTCTATTAATTCCGATCACAGGCTACAATGGCTCTGATGAAAGTAAAGGAAGAACCAATCATCCCAACTCAGGAGTATATGTATTCTAGACCAGTCGTGGCGGAGACTATAACCGTTGAATTAATTGTAATGTTCCGTCTGTGAATGGCTGCTTTTCCAGAGACTTTTCTAATATGCGATTTTTACCGCGAAGAATTTTTTGCATGCTCTAAGCTGACTTTGTCAAAATTCAATGATATTCAACACAAATGATACCGGAAGTTGAAAAATGCTGTAACAATTTTTTATTATAAACGACGAACTTACTGACACACGGTGCAATTGGGGATCGGCTCTGTTGATAGCCCTTGGAGCATCGATTACAGGTGAGTCCAGTGACTCCGTCCTTGCATGGGCATTGGCCCGTGGTCTGGTTGCACGTCCGGCCAGAGGCTCCCACCGGGTGACACTCGCATGCTACCAGGTCATAAAAACAAACAGTCAGCATTAACAACTGGAACTCACTATATAGCTACACGTAAATAGTAGACTTGTAGATAGATGTATCTACAGAAATTCTATTACATATAAGGTAAAGGTAAGTCAGATATTGTTTCACTTTACAGCTTCTGGACACTTCACAATTTCAACAACTCAATGCACTTTATGACCTCTTAAACATGCAAACTAAACATTCAAGCACTAGCAGTCAAGGTCAACTCCTTGCCGGTCTACTCAGGGCCCAGTATATTTCAACGCGTTAGGTGCATAGAAGTTACTTCATCGTAAAAGCGACAGTGAACTGGAGAAATGCAAAATGCGGTTATAAAACTATAAATTCCAGTGCATTCAACTGAATACCTTACAATGTAAGGCATAAATTGAGTCAATTTTCTGATTTTTCCTTGGTGTACCTTTACAAGCTTTTCGATGAGCGACAGGTTTGGTATTGTCCCGATAAAAGCCTTCTTTACAGTAGTGACAGAAACGTCCAGCAGTATTATGACGACATCGGAGACATACCCCGCCGCTGACCCGCCCAGATAACTTGTACAGCTCCATGTTAAACCGACATCTCCGAGCATGTGAGTTGCATTGACAGGCTGTAATTCAAAGTTAAAAATTACCAGATTAAGTTTTAGTGATATTTCCAATACTAATACACAGTTGTAACTATATTTCACCGCAGTATTTGTCGGTATGCTAAGCCACCTAGCAAGCCTGAAATAGGCACCTAATCTCCCAAAACTTTGACGGCACGGGGAACATACTGTGAAGTTGAAAGTTTGGGAAGAAAAAAACCCATCATTGGTTTTCTCCACGGGGGGTGTCCCTCAAGAAACTTGGAAATGAAGCTCATTTCGGGACTGATGGGCCTGTGATTGAGTGGTCGCATATTTCCATAGCCTAACCAAAGCACCATATTCTATAGGATTGGTTTAGAATTAGTATGCGATCTCCGTATCGCACACGCTGAGTAAAGATGCAGCCGATACTTGTAACATTTCGTTTCGCATTCCTCACCTCATCATCTCATCAGTGACAAGGGGTCTACTCAGGAATATAGGGATGCAATAAGGTAACCAATATGAAAGTGAAAATGTTTTCTGTACTTTGATGTGGTCTTTAAAAAGGACGATAAGGACGGGTTAAGTTCTGTTCAGGTTGTGGTTTGGTTTGGGGTTGTTTTATCCGTAAATGAACCCCAAGCAGAGTTCAGTTCAGATGATCAGAGTATGAACCACGAGACCAGGTAGAAAGGATAAGTAGTAATAGTAGTTCCATAACAATCAGGGAACCACAGCGTCTAATGAAAGTTTATGACTTTTTATTACTATCAACCCTCGGAGGGAGCGTGACACGTCGTTTCCAATTAACAACTTTTCAAAATAAACTCCCACCCAAACTGTAAATTGCCAATTAGGGTGAATTGTGGGATTCACAATTCATCGCTTAGTATTCCTAAATGTCAGGGCACTACTGGCTAGAAAGAGGCGTAGGTTGAGGGTTGCAGCGCAGGACGAAGAATATGGAAGTGGCTCTTGAATAACTAAAAGTTATAATTGCTACAGAGTTCACGCTTTTCATGCTAAGCCCAATTCAACCCTAAATACCTAATTTACAGCAAAAATGCCGTGCAGAAGATTTTTTTTAAATCTACATAAATAAAGTAGAAATCAATTTATATCCAGTTAACTTGAGCTTGAAAGCCATCTGTGACAAAGTGACAAAATACGTAATAACTAATTTGGGTTCAGAATAGGGTTCAGAATATTCAAAAAGCAAAATAGCTAATAATTTACTGAAATAATAGCTATAAATAGCATTTTTTAAATGACACGATTAGTCGTTCATTTTTCTTCCTAATTTTTATCGAAGAGTAGCCCTGAATAGCTGAAATCCGTAACAGGATAATCCCTCAGCAGTTAACTAATTCACAACAGAGATAATACTCACAATACAATTGAATGTTGACCATGCTGTCTTTTACAAAAGCTACCTGAATAAAGTTATTGGATCTGGCAATACTTGAAAATTTTTTGAATTTTTGTTCGGCTTGTAAGCTAGAAATAGCACTAGACAAAATAGCTAAAACCCAAATTAGTCCTAAAAATACAGAATAACCTAATCTAAAACGAACAAACCAAAGTGGAGCCAGTCATTGTTTAAAATTCCATTCTACCATTGACCAATCCTTGAGCAGATCACATTGGAGAAGTAGAAAAGTTGGAATGGATACTAGGTACCTAGAGGGTTGATGATTGATGGGCCCTACGATACCTAGCCTATATGGAGAATGTGAAATAGGCCTACGTAATTCCCAATTAGAGTTGTATTAGTAGTGTACCATGCTTGCAATTCGAAGTGGTTATCGAAAGCACCCTCAACCCCCTCCGTTATAACATTACATACATATCTACAAACCAACAGTAACGAAAATACCTCGGTAAAAAACTAAACTAGCCACTGCAATACAGAGTACTTCAAATCCGCAAAAGATAGTTATTTTTCGTATTACCAAACAAATACCCACAGATTAGAAGCCACGAAAAATATTTGTGGAAAGTCCAATTAAATATTTATTAGGCATAGGTAAATCTACAGTTATCAAATTAAGTTATTAATTACAGGGTAATTAAGCGTCTCTGAGATGTAGCGCAAGTAAATGATTAGGGCTGGCATTATGTTGAAAAACATCATATGTAGATGCTTTGTAGCATATAGCTCTCCCAGGGTGTATTTTTTTATTATTGATACGACAATTGGTTGCCCCTTGCGCTTCAGCACCTCGGAATGAGCTGAAGGTTGAATTACCCACTATACCCAACCCATCATTTTCTCTAAATTAATTTCTAGGATGAATTTCACACACAAAAGAGATAAGATAAAGAAGCCGACCTCAAAAGTACTTCCAAGTCGAATGAAGTTGAAATTTTTAAAATAGAGAAAAAAAACCTGAAAAGGTTTCTTAAATTCTTTCCACAAAAGAATTTGAATTCAATGGCATTTTTTTGGCATCTTCCATCCCTCATCCTCAACCCAGAAATAAAGTATTTGAACATAGAAATAGCCCATTTTTCCTAAAGCCAGCAACAGCAGAACTCTTCCGAAGGATATTCTTTTATTGGGACTGACAGGGCCGTAGCCCTAGCATTTTACAGTTTACAGATGAGAGCAGGAATGAGATGTGACTTGTTTCCATATTTCATTCTGCACTGCATACATTGTACAAAGCTGCACATCTCGATCTCGACTCGACTGTCTGGGTAAACCCACGTCAAATCTTTGGGGCTTTTCCAGGCCTTTACATATCAGTTTTATTATTCAGGGCAGTCGTGTGAGGTGAGACCGAACAGGAACTACGGTGTTTTTACATTATGGAATATGTTAAGGCTACTCTGTAGTCCCGCGGTAAGTAATTGACGAATTCGACATTTTGCTGGACGACATTTTGTGCAGAGCTTACCAACGTGAACGAATAAAATATAGCGACATTTTGGCCAAGAAATCCTTTCATGAGTCGGACAACCTTGTAGGTATATATTGTATGTCTATTCCGGAATAAGCAAATGACCGCTAACATGCACACAGTACATAGAGTGCCTTCTGCTAAACTAGTTCTGATCAGGGTTTATAATTTTATTATTTTGAGAGCTACCTACCTTTCCACTTTACTCATGTAGCCACAATACATCTTTCATTTTCCATAGACTGTAGTCACAAGCGGTACACATCCATGTTTTCTCTCCAAACTCCATAAATTCAAATGCATTTACCTTGAAGCCCAAATCTAATTGAACACCGTACGTCCTACTCGTACTCTGTACGTGGAGCGTCTAGCTGACTTGATTTTAAACGAAAGTGACTTGAGCTTATACTTGAGCACATACACGCTACGGAAAAACAAGCACACAAGCATAATAGGTAAGCCTAGTCAAGTTATATGGACAAACAAAGACACCACAGCATGAATTATTGTACGAAATGGTGTGGTCTAGTTTCTGGTTTTATTAAATTTTGAGCCACATATACCTATGGGTTTGCAAGAAAGTCATAATGAACTAACTGGTCTTGAGTCAAAACTGAACTGTTCAATCTCAAATTTCAGTTCTCCAGGGTATTCCATGAATGAAGAATGAATCAGGTTTTAAATTCTAGTCCTATACTACATTCGCATACTTGACCGTAGAGACAAAAAACCCGACTTGATTCAATTTCGGATTGACCTATGATGATGACCAGTGACCACGCTAAGGCGACAGGTGGTATAATATGGTATATATTAATCAAATTTTAATTATAAAGTTCAATGCCACAAGGGTTTATTTTTTCAAGTTTTAAAGTAAAAGTTTATGTTAGTCAGTGAATTAGGTTTGGTAGTTGTAGGAGTAATTATCCATTCTGTATGCCGAACCCATCATCAAATTTGAGTGGCTTTGAATTGACATTCGACAGCCACCTACTTTCAAATTCAATTAATTTCTAGCTCGTGGATTCGAGAATTTGGAACCGCTTTCTAGAACATCTACGAGATGACCTTAGCCAGACCTAAGCCTTCAATCAATAGCGTCTACGAATTTGTTCCACGGTTGAACCTCATGATTTTGAGTACATCCAAGCTGTTCTCAACTAAATAATTCTCGTGGTATGAATATAATTGCAAAGTTGTTCTACATAAGCCTTATGTGGGATGGGTGAAAACGAGAGTTCTGTTTCTGGAATTAATTTCTCAGCCCCTCCGCCCTCTGCCATACCGGGCATGAGAGACGACGAGGCGAGGGTGCTATCTCTATGAAGCAGGCCGTTACTTTACTCAAACCATCAAGCCCAAAGAGAAAACTCGTAATTCAGAATGTAAATATTTGCCAAGGTGTAAAACAACCCCGCCTCACTTCATAGACGGAAAAAACCCAATCTTTACGCATCTCCTGTCAGCTTCAGCTCCAAAACACACCAGTATTTCAATTTCACCAAATTAACTTTCATTCTTCTTTCTCTCTCGTTTACTACGAAATAAGAGCTTCTCTGACCTAAAAATCTTACGAAAAAAAAACGAACAGTGATAGGTATGTCAGAATCATTCTAGAGAAGTACCCAGGAATCAACCACTTACAAAATCTTAGAAATTCGGAGTTTACCCCCAGAAATTGAGCTGAAATGGATCTTTCTTTTAAATCCAGCATTCAGCATTATATGTCACATCCAGAGTTATTATGGCAATACGACTCTGGAAACTACAGATAGGACAAATATGGCACCGTAGCCAGATTTCAAGATAGCCCTGTCCTGCCCTCGTATATGGTAATGGTATGTAGGGTGAGATTGTGAGATGTAGTTCACACCGTAAGAAAAGACTCCGGGATTCTGAATAAGAAACTGCCTGAACGCCTACTTCGTTACGAATTGTTTGAATAAAGGGTAAGTTTGTGTTATATGAGCTAATATTATACGAACGAGAAACGCGTCTTTTTGCCTCCTTCCACATTGTTTGGCGAGAGTAAATTGTGTGGCGCCGGGTCTCTGGTCGCCCTGCTTGCTATTGTGGACTTGTCCCCAGTATATCCTGTGTCTGCAACATTCCTTCCTAACTGGTTCCGGATCATTTGGTCTTTGGTCATTTGAACCAGTCAATTTAGAGAAAAGTAAACAAATACATAGTTGCTTATTCAAATCAGGACTGCAATATTTGTCTGTCGTTTTGGCTGCATAGTTGTTGATTGTCAGAATGACACCCGAAGCGGAAACGACGGGCAACAAACCACTAGGACCAAAACGAGCAAAATCAAGACGACTAATACCAAAACCAAAAGGATTGACCCAAAATAACCAACGAGCAAAACTAAGACGACCAATTCCAAAACCAAAAGGATTGACACAAAATAACCAACGAGCAAAACCAAGACGACCAATTCCAAAACCAAAACGATTGACCCAAAATAACCAACGAGCAAAACCAAGACGACCATAATACCAAAACCAAAAACACTGACCCAAAATAACCAACGCACAAACTGACCAATGCCAAATGACGTGCTTCCAAAGAACTTACCTTTTCGAAGAAGATCCTTTTCTCTATTATGTCATCTGAGACGAGGAGAGAGGAGACACAATGGGATTCACTCACCCCTTGTCCATGACAGAACGTGGATCATAATATTAGCTTTATGCTCTTCTGACACCGGAGACAAACAAAAAGGTCTCTAAAACTCACGGTCAAACTAACTTGTACATATAGCATGCAGCCCTTACTTTACTCTTTCTTCTCAAATACACAAATACAACTTGACAATTTCAATGAAGCATAAAAAAATCTCAATAAATAAAAGAACATCTTTCTTGCTCAGGATTCCGTTGAGCATATACACTCTGTACATCGGGTTATATGGACTATTGTCAATACATACATCTCACACATCTTAACTTAACCCATTCAAACATTCAATCATCAAACACTAGGATTCACCTTTAATGACGGAATTCATCCACTTGGGCACGTTTATGTAAATCAGCTACAAATACTGTATGAGAAATAGCATTTCAAAAAATATGATTGAGAAAAGCTTGGCGACTTATTCAAATATGCCATCGTTCTAGAATGCTCTATTCTCATGTGCACAGGAAGATTCAGTGTTTTCTCTAAACCGGATATACAAAAATATAAGATACAATTATTATTTTATCGAGCATTGGTGGCGCAATGACACGCGTATGTTTAGAAGAATCTTTATAATTATATCAATTTTTGGTGTTAACCAAGGTCGCTAAAGGTTAGGTTTAGGTTAATCAATCCATCGGTTCTAGGTACATAACAGCTACATATTTTGTCAGTCACGTAATGTGACGGATCTTTCGTCACCATGATTCTAGTTGCCAGTTATGAAATTGTATGTGTGTAACCAACGGCTAATATTCATTCCATGTCCATCACACAACTATTTTGTAATAATAATGGTTCGATTTCATAAGAGTGATATACGGGAAGGTATTTAAGGCCTTTAGCTTCCAACATTTAACTTCTTTTCCGTTTCCGAGCTTCAGGAGATCAGACGCTGGACCTCCGAGTGCACTGCAAACAAATTCAACAAAGCAACCTGCATTTGACACTGCGTGTAACCGTGACACATCGTGAGCTAAATATTTGGTTTACTTTTTCAACTAATTCACCGACCACTTTCCGAGGTAAGTTTTCCAAAATTATTATTACGAACACAATAATGCTTTGAGGTCTTATTCAACATTCTTCAATATTCTGATGTTATATTTTTGGGGATTCCAGTTCCAGTGAACTGACAAAATGGTGACACCGACTCCCAATGGATTCGTCCTGGACAGTGACGAGTTTTTCATGATTTGTCCCTACAACGCATCGCATCAAATTTTGTAAATCCACCTAGCTTTTCTCAATTGAGATTCAATTTGGTTTTTAGATTTTATAAAAATTAGGCTAATGAACTAAGTATCTTTCTTTTGCCTGATTTCAGGAATGCAAGGTTCTCTCGTCACTTGAGCAAGTGCCGTGAGGCGTACAAGGAAAAGATGGCGAAGGAGGGAAAGGAAGTGACCATGCAGATCTGCAGATACAATTACACCCATAAGATCCCGGGACCCGAACTCTTGGGCCACGAGAGACACTGTCCCAGTCGATTCGATGTCGTCACTTTTGTTCCTTGGACAAAAACTCCAGATGGAAGACGACAAAGTAATTCAGCTCACTGATTGATCAATTACAGAATACTTTAGGCTGAATATTGATTTTATGATTGACTTTTTGACCCTCCCAGTTGCTGCACAAGGCGGTGTAACTGGACCCACGACTGAATTCCATATGGATCCAGCTGCCGGAAACCAAACTGACGACGACACAGGGAGTGACAGTACGATGGTTGGTGCTGCTGGGTCGTCCAGTGCTCGAAGTAACCCGAGACTGTCCATGGGTCAAAGGGTCAAACCCAGCAGTGGTGCTGAGGACGAGGCAGACTGGGACATCGGAGTCCATCTTCTTGACCTCAAAGACGATGTTGATGACTTGGAGGAAAACTGGGACGAGTGAATACAGTCTCAACAGCAAATAATTTCCAGTGACACGAGCATTACATTTTGTATTTACAAGTTAGGGTTTATGCAATGTGTGTCAATTTCGAAGTGGTGAATACCAGTAATCCTGGATACATGACTCAACGAATTTCATTTTCAATAAAAATTCAATCAACAACTATCTGAGCTAAGCCGAGTATAATTCCTGCACATTTCGGACGTCTTGACGGTAGGTATTCATTTATCTGCGTTTTTCTAGTCACGTTAATGCTTATAATGCTAAGTGTGGATGCTTTCACTTGGGAACTACATATAGAATACAATCTTTACCCGAAAACCGAAGCTCAAGATTTTATATATTCTAAATTCTAAGCAATTTACGCCGTGAAATCTTCAAAATTCAAAATCTGAAGTTTAAGTGCACTACATAATGCATACTATATAGAATTTTAAACGTCGTATATAGCTCAAGCTACCACATCTTGAGTCGTATAACACTGGTTAAGTTCGGTTCTAAAAAGTCATGTTAGGCTTAGGGCTAGGTTACAACTACAGCGTAATATGTCGTTGGATTCCAACCTAACCAGTGTTATGCGAATCTCAGAAGCTGGGAGTCTATGTACAACTTGTGTTTGTTAGGCTCCAGACTTCAGAAAGTCAGGTTAGTTTTAAGGTTAGGTTAGGCACCTAACCTGATTTTTTTAGACCTAACCCAACTAGTGTTTTACACAGGACCACACCCTGTGTATAACACAAATTAGGTTGGTATGGTTCGCGTGGTTCTCCCGGGCTGTAAGACAAACCCTGTGACTTTCCATTCGCTTGTACCTATACAACTAATTTTATTTTGAAATATCTATACTATACATTTAAAGCAAATTTTAAATTGGTGCACGGCACGAACTAAATAAAAATGCAATTGAACATAAAAACGCTACATACATCCGTAACTGCTATTTCTATTTCTATACATGTACGTGTAATGCAATTTGAACTGATTTGAACTCTAAATCTTGTTACTGTGACACAAGACCGTCTTCAATAATACTCTTTCCGGTTTTCCATCTCATTTCATTGCTATTTTATGATTTCACTCTTTCAATTTTCAATCTCCAGAACCACCCAAGAGCTCAGAAGAAAGAAAAAAAAACTGCTCTCATGAAATGGCTATTAGGCTGGGTCACTGGGAAGAAACTTGGTTCGAAATTCAAGACGGGCATAAGTTGAGGGCTTATGGAGATGTGCGTTGTTCGTGGGTGAAAGTGAAATCGGCTGTCGCATTTTCCCTCAGAGAAAGTCTGTGTGCAAGAAGATTGAGTGTGGTGGTGGTTGAAACTAACTCACTTGACTCCCGACCAACACTTTACTTACTTCCAGTTAGTACACGCTCCATTGACTTTGAATAAAAAATGAAAATCTTTTTTTTTTCCTACTCCGGTTTCCCTCAAATAGGTCCCCAATTTCCCAAGTATATTTGGGGAATACTAAGCCTTCGTGTGACGATGGTCTACCTCGTGAGGGCATTAGGATCCTTGGTGGAGGGCTGAGGCTACTAAATTCTGCAAAATTGTTCCTAGCTCCCCATTTTCACAAATTGGGTACATTACTTTCTCGACTTTCTCCGCCTCCCTCGAATCATACTTTTTTTTGCAATCAGTTTAAAGTTAAAGGTTTAAGCTCTAACGTAACTCTGATAAGCTAGCTAACACTCCGAGCTTCTATCTGGCCACCTCAAGCGAAACGTTTTCTCGAAATAAGCTTATTCACTGTTGCTGAGGCTTTCTCTACTCTCTGTACCACGTACCTAATTTAGGTGGAAACTATCGCTTTCTTCGTTAGAACTGATATTAACCCATGTAACTTTTGCCCTATTCACCTGCGGATATTTCGTTAAGGAAACTCGATATTCTTTTGCATGGAATCTTCTAAAAACATGGCCTGTGTGAACAAAAGCTAGATTCTGTTAACCTAACCTAACAGAACGAAACAATTTGCTGGCAAATCGTGTATAACCGGATGCAACATAAATGTTAATTAAATTAAACAACATACAACAGTACAAAGCTGCAGGAAACATGCTTGCAGGGGACAATTTAAGCTGAAGGCTGTTAACCTAGCCAACAAAATATGGCATAACCTAACCTAACGAAACAATTTGATAACAAAACATGTTTTGTGTTCTATTTTCTAGCCGTTGCTGTTTTGTTCTATGCTCACAAATTCAAAATTGAGCCTGAATAAGTTTTTCCCGGTCCGGTACCTCTCTTTCTCTTTCAATTTGAGCTACTAAAACGAATTTCGGATCAAATGAAGCTAGCAGGTATTATCTGACCCTTTCGATCTGATGGCCAAAGAGCACGTGTGAATAGCCTTTTATTTCAGGGAAAAACGACGAGATGAGATGGCCGCATCTCTTTCAAGAATCAGAAAGTTTTTTTTTCTGTCGAATGTTATACTAGAGTATGGTCTAAGTAGAAGTAAAATGTAGTTTGAGAAGATCGGATGCTAGTTCTGCTCGATTGCCTTTTTTTATTCCTTTCTAAAATGATATTGTTGAGCCCTGGCCCTGCCCTGGCTTGGCTTGGTTGGCAGTGTATTGAAATTGGATTGCCTTGTCTGATTACATTACTTTCACTCTCCATTTTTTCCCCTTCACTCTCTCTCCCATCCGGACTTGTATATGGAAAATATTACAGTTTTTTAGACCGGAAGGTCTACTGGGATGATTCTTATTGTCCGTCTGTCATCTGCTAGCGAGTTTCCTTACGAATGGGTACCATCGTCGTGTGTGGTCTCTCGCGTTTTGATAGTCTTATATCTGTAGAGTTGATTAGGTTAGGCTCTAGCAAATCAGGTTTGGTTAGGTTTGTTAGGTTATGATTTTGCCCTAACCTAAACTTCAAAAGCTATAAGCAATAAGATTTTCAAGACGCGGGGACCACACACGACGATGGAAACCTTTAACATACGGCAGCAAATTCAGGAGGTCCCAAGCTGCTGTAAAGCAGTTTATTTCTAAAATGTTGTATTCTGTATTCTTGCCTCGTCGCTTTCCCCAAAAGTCGGAGCCTACCTACTGGAGATGCGGATTGGTATAATGGTCTTTGTTATGCATGTCTGGGTGGAAGCCGAGCACCCTCAGTGGGATTCAGAAAGGTGCTATCTCTCTTCCTCACTCCCAACTTTCCAATGAATACAGGAAATATTCAAATACAAAAAATATTCCATTTAAAAATGCCTGGATGGAGAACAGGTTGCTCCGTTTTGAATTTTTATTCAATATCCGACCATCCAACAGACTTTTTGGCGAATTTAGAATTTTGTCTCCTTGGGTTTAAAAAATATATTAGGTTATAGTGACAAGAGTTTGACTGTACTGTATCTGTATTTGTGGGTGAATTCAAACAAAACAAAGATTTTTGCTACCGGCGCGGCGGTAACTGGAAGGAAGTATACAGATCGGGCATAATTAAATGAAACTCCTTACTAATTAGGTCGAATTCAAAGGTATTTCCTACAGGAACAGACTGTATGTGCCATGTCGGTGTCGCTATGGAATATGGAATATGGAAAATGCCCCATGGAGTCTGCAAATGAAAGGAAATCTCCTGGTGTTCATTGGAAGTCACGTCGAGACTTCCAATGAACTAATGATTTCGACTTGGACACTCGTCATTTGAGTTTTTGAGACAGGAACTCCCTGGAAATTGATGACGACGGGACTCATTTTCATTTGGTTTCAATTCGAAGTTTCCGACGCCTTCACACCAGGCTGTTTCCTCTGATGCCTTTTGAGAAATTCCTTGATTATTAGCAGGAGGGGGATTCCATTCGCTTTTTGGGGGTCTGAATAGAAATCCTGAAGTTGCATTGAGAATTGAGACGTTGATTTAAGAAATTAGGTTTTATTTGAACAGGTGGTTTGGTTTTCGTTTGAGAGCTATGGGAACTGGGTTGAATGTTGGATGTCTATAGTAAAGTTATCGTTTGCGATCAGAAGGATCGCCGACTTAAAACTGACGTATGATAGCGCTCTCCAGGTTAGGTTAGGAAAACGTACGCGATCCACAAGTTTGCATACTATAACAGTATACTATACCTACCTACCGAATGTTGATATGCATAAGGAAATGTAGAGCCCATAAGGCACCAAAACCTGATCCTCATCACCATCACCCATCCATCCCCTGAAGTGGGGGATGGTTGGTTGCTGGATAAAGAAAATTCTAAAATTTCTGCTTCTTCATCCCTTGAGCTTTGAGCTCTCAAAACAAAAAAAAAACGAAAAGATTACTTCTTCCTGACTTTTGTGCCCAGAAGCTTCTTCCAATCAACTCAGGGGTTTTCTCAAGTTTTTTTTATTTATTCTTTGCATGATCATCCCTCATTATTCTTTCCAGTGTAACTTCTTGGGATGATACTAATGCATAGCTAAAACAACGATTTCTAAGGTCATCAGTGGCGGAGCTGCATAAGATTTAATACCGGGTAACGATTAATTCCTAAATATAACATTTAGCAAATTGTATGCATTGCGTACATATTTAAGCGGTTAGTTTACGTTTACATGTTAAAAATGGCGGATATCTCTGACGAGTCCTAGACCGAAACTATAATTGTACTAAAATATAATTGATTAATTGCAGACCGTGTTCCCAACACGATGATCAATACACAATTGAAACGGGCATTGACTTTTACTTTAGAAATCCAAATTTCTATATTCGCATGATTAATACCAGTTTTATCCATAAAACTGCACCAATATGAGTGCGGGCACGGTTACAACTGCCAGATTTATGTACAAGCCTCAACACGCATCTGCATATGACTTGTTCGTGTTGAGTTACCTTTACTCAAGGCTTGATCCATACCATATAAATACTAATAACTATAATATATTCAACGGCGTTTTGAATTCATATTCCAAAAATATGTCTGATATTTTCATAAAATCCATCATAAACGATTTTAGATACAGAAGATACGTCTTCATAGATACAGAAGATACGTTTAAAATTATGGCTTCTGATATGACACGTCATAAATGAATATGAACATTCCATTGTCAATCCTTCAATGAAGGAATTATAAAAATGTGTCTGTATTCTAATTGGACTACAGAGTACATTTGAGATGAGAAGTGCCACTGAACCCGGAGCAACCCGTTAAGATTCTAGCTAGTGATAGGAGACATGGAAGAAGCGAGAGTAAAGCCATATAATATTATTTATTATCATGGACAGGTAGGTATGTGTAAAGGTATGCATTTCATTTCATTTCTATGTAGAGTTCAATGTTCAACGTTCAAACTGACTGAAGAAGATGAGCTGGGTTCTTCGGGGTTCCACTTACAAAATATAACACACAAAAAACAATAGCGTAAAATATGCAGTTCAGCCAGGAGCCACACGAATACAGAAGAAAGAAAAAAACATTGAAGTCAAGTCAGTAAATAAGTATACCTGCGTACGACCAGACCAGGACGTATAGTGCACTTATGCTTATTATGCCTGACACGAAAAACACGTTCCGTTTTTCTTTCTCTTATTCATTCAAGCTATTTAATATTTATGTATTTGAGCCTGGAGGAGATAATTAAATTTAACTTAATCATTAGGAAGTGCTGGTTCTCAGTTCGTGGTCGTGTGTTCCAAAAAGCGTTCTCCAGCCCATTATTGCCTACCAGCACTACAGATATACCAAACCAAACCACTTCTCTCCCCATTTACAACTTCACACTGGGCTGCTCCAGCTCATCTTCATCCCTTTATCACAGAATGGAAGCAAAAGCTTAGGAAAGTCTATTTGTAAAAATGCATAGGTAACCCTGATTTAAGGTTGTGTTACTAAATTAAAAAGCGGTAAGTATCATTATCGCGTGTGGTCTACCGCGATTTGAGTGTTCTTATAACTCTGTAACTGTGATAATAGGTTAGGTTTCAGAAGTTATGTTATTAGAATCCGGGTTAGGCCAAATTTGTAACCTATAACCTTCTAGAACCTGACCTAACCACGGTTATTCCGACGTGACTATCAAAATTCTGAGCCGTAAGCCAGAAGCAATAAGGGTACAAAAAAATCTCGAAATTAAATATCCTAAATTACGGTTATTACAACAGCGCATTGACTGATGTATCATTGCTGTCTGTTTTACTAGGTATTAGAAATCAAACCTCACCTTTAAATTAAGGACATAAAAATTAAATACATTAATTAGTTATTTATCTTAATACTAACGACGTGAGAGTGACCAAATATATTTCGGAAGGGCCAGCACTTGTTATAAGCTTGCATTAACCTGGGTGAAGGATGTGCTACTAAATCAAAAATGAAATTATTGTCAATTCAAATTGACAATAATTTCCTATGGCACAACAATTTTACATTCAGGTACCTAACGAGTTGTAGCCATAAGCCAACATTACCGATTTGCCGCCAAGTTTTGATTTGGGTAATACTACCTTAAGCATTTTCATATCTAATTCCTAGTATTCCGCCACTAATAATAACCTGTTGCACGCCTGATACATGATCCGATGAACGATGTTATAATATTAGCTAAAATTCTATCCGATCCGTGGAACCAATTTGAAGCGGAGGTGGGGGTGGTCTTAATACATATACATTGATCATTGATGTTCACTTTCACCCTCATTCATCCCTGTTTTCCATTTCATGGTGACTTTACTCCCAGTGCAGCAGCCTTAGCTCAGAGGATCACTTTTTCCCTATTATTCCACCCCTCCCTCCTGCGAAGGAAAAGAAGAAATCGAGTCGAGGTTCACTGGCTGGCTTGACTGAACCACGAACCACTCGGTGACCAAACTCATAAATTCAGATTAAAAGTTGACACTAAGACTCCCCCCTCGTCTTTCTCTGTTTTTCAAATAGAAAAAGAAAATATCATACTAGGCATAAAGTAGGTGCATTTCAGGCAGGCCAAGGCAACTGCATTGGGGCCGGGATTTCATGACAATTCATAACTACAAATTTTCATGATTAGTATTGTGGAGTTATGAAGCAACATAGCCGCGAAAATGCGCATCGAGCCAAAAAACGGGACGAAATATACTTATCTGCACGCTATGTTTTGTGCTCATTGTTTCTTGCCGGAGCTATGTTTTGTGTGCTACGTTTTTCTCAGCTAAGATTAGCGCATTGTTTCTTACCGAAGCTATGTTTTGTGTGCTACGTTTTCCGAAGCTAAGTTTTGTGTTCTATGTTTATTTTTTTGCATCTTTGCTTTTTTCGCTATATATTTTCGCAGCTATACTTAGTGCGCTTCGTTTTTCGCAGCTATGTTTTGTGTACAACGTTATTTTTGTAGCTAAGTTTAATGCGCTACGTTTGTCGCAGATATGTTTTATGTGCTACGTTTTTCACAGCTAAGTTTTGTGCGCTACGATTTTTTTTGCATCTATGCTTTTTGCGCTATATTTTTTCACTGTTATGTTTAGTGCGCTTCGTTTTTCGCAGTTATGTTTTGTGCGCTACGTATTTTTACGTATATTTTTTGCGCAATGTTTTTAGCAGCGGTTTTGCGTGGAATTTATTTTCGCAGTATGTTTTGTGTGCTATGCTTTATTGCAGCTTTGTTTTGTGAACAATGTACCATAAGGTATATTTGAATACTTGGATTCAATTTGCTACGGCTTTTCTCCTCACCACGAACTGACGCATTACGACATACTACTGGGCGAATAGAGTGAAGACATATATCGTATAGTGTCACAATAGCATAATATCATTTCACTTTCATTGACTCAATCGAAACAAATTAAATAGCTAATGATAATATAGTGGGGTTGGTTGGGGGAAAACCGTCTGCTCGTCCTTCCCATAAAGCCCAAAGTAATGACTTTATTTTTATCGAAAGGACGAAGGCGAAGAAGATAAATGTCATCTATACAGTAGTGCCTTTAACCGCGTGGCTTTCCAGGAAAATCTTCCTTGCCTCCTAAATGGCTCCAGAGAGATAAATACTCAACTTGACAACTCCCTCTCGTACATGGTCATAAATTAATTTAAATCCCAAATAATTGCCATCTCATCCTCTCCATTCCATTAGGTGTGAATGTGAATATTATATTTAGTCGAATTAAGAAAGTGTTTCTGAGAAACTTTTGTGCCTGAATAGGCCAAGATTAAAGTTTTAGCAAGGGTGGTAAGGGTAAGTGATAAACAACAATAAATATAGCACTTAAATGTGCTACAATACTGAAAAAAAAAAAAAAAATAAGTGATAAACAAGGACCAAGGCTTAAGGAGTACAATTAGACCAAAGATTATGCTATCTGTAAACGTCCGAATCTGGCAGAAATTGCTGCAAACAAGCTAAGCTTTACAGATAATCCGCTTACAAAATTCAGAACATAACTTCAAAGTACCTAATCCTGTGTACCAAATGATGTCCGAATCCTGGTAATGCATATCCAATGACCACCCCGTGTGTTAATTTCCTAGAAATCAGCCTGACTCTAAATTCCTTGTCACGCATGTTTTCTTGTGAATGGACCACTGCGAAATATTTACAAAGTAGTCATAAGCGCAGCTGTACCTTGTACAGATGAATTTTTTTAATGTTATAATACAATGTCATCTGTATAGAGCATTTGACTACGTGCCGGTTGAATGGTTGGCTGGACTGAGAGATTGGAATTTTGGTGAATCAACAATCAGTCCTTGTGATCCTCATATGAATCTTCTGATCCGCATCCCTTGGCACTGAGGCAGAGGTGGCCGAGACCAATGAGAAATCTCCGTACTTGTATAGAATGTGATCCTGTGATCACATAGCTTTTTTCTAACTGAAGATTTTCATTGTGTTTACGCTAGAACAAAAACCAGTATTCGAACACGGGATCAGTTGATAGAATCAGAATGGAAATCTCTCCGAGATCTCATCCCTCATCCGTCATGCATCCCCCTCACTCGGCCCATCTTATCCCATAAATACATTCCAGAGCCTCGCGTTCCAAACAATATGCCAGTTTCCATTCAGGAACCTCTCCATCTCGGCTCCCTGCCAATGCCAATCTGCCTTATGTTAGAGAACTTCACTTTCTTCGCATTGTTCCTTTACACACTACCGAAACTAATTTCTTATAATATTTTCAATTCATGCAACAGAGCGAAAATTCGTTACAGGTTACACGGTACATCGCCTAATAAGTTTCGAACAATGTATACGAACAATGGACCTATTAAGGCTATTCTAATAATTTGTAATACCATTCATATAATGCTAACATATTACCTAGCATAGCATGACCGCCAAAATTCAAAAAATGAGAATAGCCTTAACATACGCTGAAGCTCGTGGGCATGGGTCTGAAATATGGTTATTTATGTCTGGCCTGACACGACACGACGTTTATTCATGATGACGATCCTCATCAGGCCTCTGATCAACCCGATATGTCTCTCAATCTCAACTATTGAGGAAAAGACCCAATCTAATCAAAACGGGGCTCTGCAACGTGGGTGAGGCACGGCAAACGGCAAAATTACATAGCATTGCATGCCTCTCAGGTGACGGAGACGAGAAGGTTATTAGCAGAGCCCAAGCTATGAAGGAAGGAAGGGTGCGGAGATAGAGTCCGGATGGAATCATAAATAACTACGCTTGAGTTCCCAATAAGGAGCTAATAATAGTCAAGAGGGGTACGTAGGGAAAGTAGAGTGAAAGCAGGGTTGTTATACAAATACATAGGGTTCAAACATGTTTCAAAATATGTATATTATAGTTAATTTTGAGCTATAATAAATTTGAGCTGTGTTTATGAAATATTTAAAAAAAATATAAAAATATGCATAACAATGCCCACATGTTTTGGATAAGAAAATTATGTTGATTATTTTCCAACCCTGCGGTGAAAGTGAAGCTGGCTGGCTCGGGCACTCAAGATCAGAAAAAAAGACTGAAAATATTACTCTAGAACCACTCAATAGAGAATGGATTCATTCGTATTACCTTACTATTACTATACATTTTGCATTCCGGGCTTTTCTTGACAAAAGCCGTTATTTCTCTTTCATGCGAAAAATATTGAATCCCATTCAGATCACTTTCCATCACATCTCCCATCCATTTAAGCTCAACTCACCTCGGCACAAAAGCTCCTTCCTACACCGAAGATACCTACCAATCAAAAGCCCCTAACACACGTACGAGGCATTTAGGTCTAGTTTTTATATATTCAATATTCCCTTTTGGATTGCCGGCTACTTGGATTGGAAGCTACCTCCCGTGTAGACCTGGGCTCACTTTGGATTTCGGATTAGGATGATGTATGAAGTCTGCTTTTTACCCCTGAATCGAAGAACCGAAGTTCATTTCTCTTCATTGTATCTCTGTCCGAGCTCATATGTTAGCGTCCGAGTGTTTTTCAGGTTCAGAATTGTACAGAAAGTTTTAGTATTTACTCGCCTTGTCGCAAGCAATAAAAATTTTAACCGGATAAATTGAATTTCTAAATCAAACCTGGTTAGGTATCTACACATTAATTTAGTTCATACCGGAACATAGGTTGGAGTGCGAGTAAAACTAAATGGATTGGTTATAGGAAACGGGATTGGAAATTTAGTTTGGTAGTTGATGGAAGCAGGGCTGGTTCGCTGGTTATTGTGGATGGGATGAAGGACATAAATGCGAGAGCCAAGGATTTAGCCTCACTTTCGGATTTCCGCTCCCCCTGAATTCATGACAAACTGATATTACTCACTCAGTCATTGATGCACTCTCTTGCTTGGATGCTCGGGGAAGGTAGTCCGACTATTCATATTTGGAAAATTTGACAGTTCACAGCTGCGACAATTCATAGTGTCTGTTTCATGAATACCAACTGCGACTGCTCATTGCGTTCAATTCATAGCTATGACTTTTCAAAACGTCGAATTCATAACAGCGACAATTTATAGCGGCGAATTCATAGATACGACTCCTCAAAGCCTCCGATTCCTAGCTCCGAGTGTTCATAGCGTCCGACTCATAGTCTCTACTATTAAAAGCAATTATTATTTATAGGGTCCAAACGCATCATGACGACTATTCAAAGCTTTTGATTCATAAATATGAGCTGCGTCTGATCATTACGTCCGACTCTTAACAAAGACTCTTTATAGCTGCGACTGTTCATAACGTCCGATTCTTAGCTAAGACAATTTACAGCGTCGAATTCATAGCTCGAACTGTTCATAGCTTTCAATTCCTAGCATCGACTATTCACAGGGTCAATAGACAGTAAATCTTACAATTCGAGCAGTCTTTTTTTACCGGAGCGGTCATTCCAGACTTATTCAAAGTCAGGTTAGGTTAGGAGAATGGGCGCAGAGGATTCGGTACAAGAGATTGCCCTCGAAGGTAAAACAACACGGCTCGAATTATAAGATTTATCGGCTTGTCACAGGGTCCAAATGCATCTTGGTGAATATTCATAGCGTTCAATTCATAACTGAGATTACAGTATATTCATAGTTAAAATTACAACTTAGATTACTTTATAATACTTCAGAACCACAGAGTCGTTTATAATTTCATATTTGATTTTTATTAAGCAATGAGAAACCACTGCTCACAGGTGTACGGACATTCGTAGATATATACCTAATATCAATATCATGCAAGGTAAAAATATAAATCAATTAAATACGTACCTAATTTATTATCATGGAAGTATATTTGACTATGGAATACATTGCTATGAATATCCCCCATGAATAGTTTGAGGTTGGGGTTATGAATAATTGCAATTTTGTCAATATGAACTGTCGTGAATTTCTTGTGCAAAGGGATGAGGCAGTTCCTGGGCTCGGGTCCTCACCGCCCGCCCGCCGTTTGATCCCTGATCCTCACAACCGAAGCCCAGGAATAAAAAGAAAACTTTTTATTTCCCCTTGTTTGTTCCCTCGTTACATACATACTACATACAGGAGATACATTGGGTTTGGGATTGGACCCGCTGCACTTTTATGCACTCACTCAGTCCCCGCTTTCCAAAAACACGGCGGTGGCTGGGAGAAAGCTGCCGAGTCAAGCGAAAGTGAAAGAAGAAGGGGGGAAGCACAAGATTCATCGAGCCCAAAAGTAGCTTTATAAACTTCAATTTTGAGCAGTTAGTAACACTAATAACCTCCAACCCCTCCACAGAGACCAGCAGGGAATTCAGCTGGGAAATATATCACCACTTAGCTAGGACAGCACCCACCCAACACACCCAAACCCAAAGTAGCCGCAATTCCATTGTCTTCAGTTTAAAACCGCTTAGTTTCTGAGCTCCATATCCAAAACAATAGTTCGTTTACACATTATACTCGGAATACCGCAGAAAACGTCCTAATTTTAGGTCCAACATTTATTTAAAATATGCACGTAGCGAGTGCCATACGACGAAATACTCTATGTAAATAATATAGAGTAATCCCTGCCGTCGGAAAAACATGATTGTGCTCAGTCAGGCGTAGCCTCCCCTACCAATGCAATTAGGGATCGGAGTTACAATGTAAAATATTCTTTTGGGGTTTTTGGTGACAGATGGACTCGGATTGTTGTCAAAGCAGGAGGAATACATAATGCCAAAGGAACCCCCATCACATCACCCACACAATTTACCACATGCATGTAACATGTACCAATGTCACGTAAAATGCAATGTTACAATAATAGTTCTGGAATACATTTCACGCCAACGCAGCCCTTAGCCCCAGTCAAACATAATCAAAGCCTCACAGTCATAGCATTGCAGTAAGCGATCTTCGATGCAATATGCAATGGATACTGGATGCACTTTGCGAGGGTGGGTGAAGCCTGCATTGATTTAGCAATTTAGAATGCACCCAATGTCATTCCTTTATTAAACAGAGTGTGTGTACTAGTATTTGAACTTACGAGAACAATAGGTACCTATACCTACCTACCCCGCGATGTTTCGTGCGGGATGATTTTTCGTACCTATGAAGTGTGCCCTATCAAAATTTGCAACACGATCTCTATATACCTATACATAGAGTACTAACACTTTGACAACACCTATCCATTTTCAAATAAGACATAATAAACTATCATAATGTATATGATTTGAACGGCAGCATAAATGAAAAGTCCATAACCCAAGAATCTCGAACTGGTAAGTGTCCTACCTAAGTCCTAAAAAATGCTTTTTCAATCCGTGTTTGAATCAGAGACCGAAAACAGCCAATGCGCGACATATAAGTTTGAAAGTCGGAAAACTCGAAAACCTAACTTAACATAACATGGCCTTATCTCATCACAATTTATGAGCCTATTTTGTTTAGGTTGAGTTAGAACGGAAGTTTATTTTATTGAACAAACTTTGCTAATTTTTCTTAGCTTCAGCAGTAAAATAACTAAACCTTATTAAAACGGGTACATCTGGCTTGGATAACTGAGGTTAGGTAATGAAAAAATTAATTTGGAGCTGAGTTTAATTGCCACATTATTAGTCATAAAATATTTTTTCGAGCTGTAGTCGTCTTTTCATCTCGGCCAAAGTGTGATATCGGGCTCGGATCCTAACATCCTTATCGGAAACGTGGTCAAATCGCCCAGAAAATGCAATCAGAAGTAACCACGGAATCATAGCGTCTCGTGCTTTTCTGACATTCCGGATATTCGCGGAAACATGAGACCAGGAAATGCGTTGCTAAAGATTTAAGCACGCGTATACAGAATCGGTCAGGCATTAGATAGTCGGATTGACCCTCTAGTTTTTACCTAGAATCAGTTAAAATAATACGAGAAATCCTAACAAAGAATCAAAAACATACTTGATGTTTTAACCCTTCTGGCTATAAAAAGTGAAAGCCTGGTGAAAGCACTGTGAAAGAAAGTCTATAAATTCTGTTTTTGACGGAATGACGGTAACACGAATGAACTGAACTGGGATTTTTATTTTGACATTGGCTCAGCGGTGCGGCTGACACAATGATATTGTAAAAGTCCGTTTCAGTATTCCAAGCTCTTATTTGAGTTGGTAGGAGCCGAACTGGGATCCTGTGTTTAAAAAGTCCAAGTGAGTGCACGGGGGGAGAAAAGATGAGTTTAATCATGCTTCGATTACCACTCCCTCGACGGAATAAACTATCCGAAACTGAGTCCACTACAAACTACTACAATCCAACAACCAACGACTCAACTCGTGTCAGCGGCATCTCTTCACCCTACCCAAAGGCACGCGTTTGTCAAGTCCAGTCTGGAAAAACCAAAGGAATACGCAAGCAATACTTGACTTTCTCTACGCTTTTTTTTTATTTAGAAAATTACTTTCTCTAGTCTCGAAATTTCCTGTCATTCCATTCCAATTCTTTATTTGGACCTCTTCCGCTTCACCAGTGACCGCACCCACTCCCCAACCCCGTCGGCAGACCACTGACCCAAAACTCAACAAAGACACATAGAGCCCATAAGACAAATGAACTGTTTCTTTCCTTGTGTTTACACAATAGAGATTGACTTTCACTTTCACTGTCTTTACTCACTTCAGACAAGGATGAGGGTTTCATTTCGATTGGATCCTTCGTTTCGAGACACGGACACACGGCACTACACTCATGTCATCAGCTCGATTTAAGGTCGTGTTGTCAATTGAATTCCTGCTAGAAGTTAATGGCGATACGTCTAATGGCAGAATTAAATGCACGATTAATTAAGAATCAATATTTTCCTGGCCTAATTGAAACAAGTTTTGCCCTAAACTTTTTGACAAGTTTTATCCTTAAACACGACGTTTTCAGGTTTTTCATTGATTTGAATTGAAATTAGTGACGTAATTTATGCTAAGAAAGGTTAGACTATGTGTATTCAGGTTAGGTTAGGTTTAAAAAGCCGAAAAAGATGAAAATGTAGATTTTTTTAGGACAAAACTTGTCAAAAGGTTTAGGCCAAACTTGTTTTAATTAGGCCACTTAAATTGACACCTGTTAATTAATCCGGAAAATTAAGATTACACGGAAGTATCGTGTTTATACCAAACTTTTAGTGTATAAAATCAATGTTCTCTTTTGACTTTTTTACATTATTTTCGACCGTAAAATGACATCCGTCTTCGACGCCGATTTATATTTCCAATAATACTACGCTTAAGACAACCAAATTATACAGTTCATAGATCCGATAGATCCGCAGGAACAAACAAGTGCACCAGATGTAGTATGTGCAGATTGGAAGCGTTGCTTTCGGTAAAACACCCATGAACAAAATCGGGCCTATTGCAGGCTCTCAAAGGACGCTCAAATCAAATCAAATCAATATAACATTTTGTAACTCCTACATGAATACACAAATTTTCAGATTGAGAATCCGCCAAATTCCAAACCCGCGACACATCTCCTTCCAATAAAACACATCTACCGACATACGTGAAATGCAAATAACAACATAAAGATGTCTCTAATTATTTAGCGAAGCCTGTTCCTCAGATAGTTCCTGTCCTGAATACGAAATTCCTGAAGTTGCAAACACGTGCTAATTTATGGGACAGTAGAGTATGGAAGCGGAAGCCCTGTCAGGCCAGGGATCTCCGCTACCGGGAACTGAAGTTAACAAGGGTGTTGAGACACGGGTTGCCGGAAAAATGATCAAGTATCACGACGCAGGACTCACTAAGGAGCTGGAACTATGAACGAACGCTATAATATTTCCTCACACCTTTTTAGAAAATAGGAATTAGTCCGTTTTTCTATTTTGTTTACCCACGTGCACCCATAGTTCCATTTGAGCCAAAAAAGTCGAGAGGGGGATCCGATGAGGCGATGACAGAATTTTCTTAAGCAACGCTTACAGTTTCTTTCTTGGTTTGAATGTTGAATGGAATAGAAACAAAGTTTGGGGTTGAATGTGAACTAAGCACTCAAAGACTTCTCTGCGTAGCCCATCATGATGAACAAGATGATACTTTTATGGCTCAGTGGCACCCAAGTGCCAACTTGAACTCATCTCCGTCAAATAAAATCCACTCAACCTACCCTGTGCAACTTTCTTCGTTGCATTCATAGCAATAGGTATACAGACTAGATTTGGGTTCGCCGTCGTTTGATATTCTGTCGTTCACGGCTTTTATTTGATAGACTTACTATAACCAAAAGTTTGTCGACCTGTGTTCTCGTAGAAAAACATAATCAAGACAAAATTATAGTATTGATCGCGTCTAGCAATTTTTCGCACTTATTTGCTGCGGTCCAAAACGACCAGGCCCAGATGACGTTGGTATGCTCCTCGAGACGCCAGGCTAGAATCGTAAGGTAACCCTAACCCGGGTTGTTCATCATTTCCTTTTTTCTAGACTGTGTACATGACCCGTGACTACTTGACTCTTAAGATTAGAGTATGCTTTAAAACCGAGCTATTATTATTAGTGATAGGAACTCAATTTGCACGCTTCACATCGACACACTTCAAACGCGGAACCGGCACGTTTCCATCCGGGGAACACACCCGGTACTATATAGCTCATAGCTCGTAGCTCAAGCTTCAAACACATTAATAGACCCTTTTTGTCATTGTCTGCCAAATTAGCTTCTTGGGTTTAGCATTCTGTGAATCTTGTTAAAAATACCGTAAAAATCTCCAGAACAATAGTAAGGCTGGATAATTAACACAACAAATACATTAGTGTTCAAGTTGCATGATATTCCAACGGCGCTAATTTCCAGTTGATTTGCTACACATATGGTTACGATTACTACATGTATCCCAATTCAGTCGACATGGATTATTTCCTATTAATGCCGATTGACAATTGGCATAAGTAAATAAATGTGATTTTGTGCAATGGCCGATGAGATGTAAGAAGACATGTAAGAAAAATGCTGGGTGAACTTACGTTTACATTCATAAGAGTCACGAGACGTTGCCCGACCCCAAGGACGATCCAAGTAAAATGGTTTACATCTCTCACAGTCACGTCCGGCTGTATTGTGACGACAGTCACAGACAAGATCACCCTCCCTATTATGTCAAGTCAAACAAAAGAATACAACTAACAATGGCAGGCATTAAACGGACACGATCATCGGGCATGCCGGGGCATTACAGTACAATTCGGTTTCTACCTTTTACTGTATATATTTATAAGATTTTGCAATGAAACATAACTGTGACAAAACATGGCTACGACACAACATAGCGGACAAAATGCTGCTGGGAAGAAGAATATGTTTTGTGAAATCGGCTTCGGCTCGTATTTTAAGTGATTTTAAACTGATTTTTAAATATCATACATTGTTAAACTTTAATTTTTATATTTCAATTCGGCACTGATATGAAATACGAAATATTTATTATCTAGTATAATAAAAATGATTTTTTAGTTTACTTGGCAAAAGTGGTGACAATTTTCAATTCCTCGCTAAGAAGAGCTCGTCAAACTAAAGTTACTAATTCCAACAAGCTTTTGTATACGTGTATGCATGATAAATACAGCCGGAAATGAAACAGTCTGATCCAAATCAAGATATCCTTCGGACAGATCGAAGATCGATCCTATATAATAGGTTGTGAGTAAATAACTAGCGTGTGTTCGTTATTCCGATAAAATGCCAAGCTTATGAGCTGTGTAGATACGCTTGATGTGTGATACGAAATATACCGTTTTTAATCTCAATACCAGATCAAATTACCAGCCCTATTTGATACCAATGATCAAAAAATCTCGAGGTTCTATCGAATTTTAAAACTAGAAAATTGAAGAAAGATCTTCGTCACTTACTTGTTAACATTGCATTTAGATGCGTGACCATTGCACTTACACCGCCCACCAACCGCAAAATCGGCGACAGAGTAAAAGGTTCTGAGTTGCGGTTGATGTTTGGTCGTCGTGGTTGAGGTCAGGAGGGAGCCCGAAGAGAGGCCAGAGGTGGACCCGGTAATCCCAGAACTGGAACCTCCAGAAATCAACCCGTTCACGTCCTCCTCTTCATCCTCGTCTGCTTCGTTTGCCTAAATACAATTACAGATTACAGCTATTAGATTATCGTGCAAAAACGTCAATAATTTGAGTGCAGGGTGCTCAGTGCTCAACACATTTTTTGCACTAACCATGTTTTGTGCGCTTTGCCGCAAAAGAGTGTCTATGGCCAGAAAAATGGTCATGGATTACTAGGCTCAATAGACGCAGTTGGTAGATACAAGTGTTGAATCCCTGTATCCCAATCCCAATTCCGCATTCCAGGTCGTTTACTTAAGCAAAGTAGGTGGCTCAGCCAAAGATCATGCATGAAATCTGAACAAGAGATAAACCAGGAAAGAAGAGCCTTATTGCATTGAGCTCGGAAGATCTGCCTGAACATAAGCAGCCTGGAGATGAGATACGAGATAAACTGGGAGAACAGTGAACTTTTTGTTACCGTGTCCGTCCGTATCTGAATAACCAAAACACGGAGTAGGAAATAAAAGTGCAAGTGGGTACTCTACGTCTTTAATGCTCTACTGTCAAATCCACTTCCAGAGAGCTCATAATCCCGAAACAGCATATGACAGAGGACGGAGGTGGAGACTGAGGTTATCTTCCAGTATTTAGTTGTCTGTCCGGGGCGGCTAATGACAAGAGGGACCTAGAGGTACGCGTAATTGGTTTACGGTTTTACTCTCTGATGCCTTTCTTTAGAGACAGTGAGCTCGAAAGAGGCGGATTGGAGTCTCTTCGGAATATTACTAAGAATTCTAGGGCATTTGAGTCTGGTCACTTTGGGTCACGAACACGAATTTTGGGCTGTATGGTCGTTATATCTTATATGCTCTATAGTAAGTATAGCCAAATCGGTGGCATAATTTTTATTTACAAAATATTCATAGCGAGATTTTGAATATTTGAATCAGAGAATTTGAGACTTTGGGATCTCTGAATTTCGGGCATGGTTGGACCAATGGAAGACCTTGGGATCTAAAAGTTTGGAACAGGGTTGGACCAATGAGAGACATTGGGATCTCATGTGACAAGAATGAACCAATGAGAGGCCTTGGGATCTCATGGAGCACGAATGAACCATTGAGAGACCTTGGGATCTCATGGAACATTAATGGACCAATGAGAGATCAGGGATCTCTTGAATTTGAAAATATACGAATGAGAGACCTGGAATCTGGAACTTTCTAATTTAAACCCAGATTTTGGAATTTCAAAATGTTGAAACTGAATGGATCAATGTGAGACCGAATCAAATAAAACAAACCTGTAGCTTTATGCTTCATTAGAGTCTGAACTTCGAGATAACTAAACGCCTTAAAATGCTAAATTGACCCAAATCGTAAAGATTCTAAATAACCGCCTCCAAACGACCCGGAACGCTTTTGAAGTGACTGACTGACTGGATATGGATAGGTTTACCTGGTATCCATTTCGGTAGAGCGTCTCAGCAGGGTTCTCGGCGGAGTCGATGAGCACGGAATTGGTTGTTTCGTTCTGGAACAAAGTGAAGATTTGGGAGGCTGGGAGATTGGGTGAGAGGAGAGGTCCTGGGGAGAAGAGGGAAGACGTTCCCGAAGACAGCGTTGACAGTGAGGCAATTTCTTGGGACAGACTCGCCAAGTCCGACTCGGGACGCAGCACACGATTGAAAACTACTCGCACGTCAGTTGCAGTCACCCAGTCCTAAATGTAAAACAAAAAGCAGACCAAAACAGTAAAATTACAAAATACGCGTAACGCATCGCCATCTGAATTTACTAAAAATATTTCAAACGAAATATTGAGCTTTAGTTTTAAAATACTTATACAGGTTCACCGTTCCTCTTCACCCGAAGTTTTATATTCGCAGTACATTAAAATATTCAATTACTATTAAATACTAAATCAAGGTTTACCTGTAATATGGGACTATTGTCGAAATCAATAGCACTTGGTCGTCCTTCCAGCGTGCTGAATGCAATCCGGGATCCCATTCCGGATTCGCTATTGATATGAGAATCCGTACAGAGAGCCTCCTGTTCGTTAGCTCGGGTAATGCTTGCCCTAAAATTGTAACAGATCATTAACAAATATACAGGTATACTGTATATATTACCTGGGAAATACGGTTAGGCGTCCGCAAACACATGCATGTATGTATCTCTACAAAAATTGCTCTATAATTCTATAGGTTAGGGTTAGGTTAGTTGTTCGTCATGTGGGTATTTCAAAACCAACATAACCTGTAAAATGAATCAATCTCGTCCGCCAAAGTGTCCGCCTAACCTAACCCGACTAAAATCAAATTTACTGCCAAGGCAGACTTATTACAAAAGTCACTGTTTTCATTGAAGATTTTATTTTTTCAGTGCAAGTTTATATATTTTCCTCATGAATCTATGATTTCTCTTTCTCTGATTTATCTGAATAGTACTTTAAGCTCGTACTTATTTGGAAAGATATAAAAATATTTACCCGGCATTTATAGTTTACGTTCATATTGATGCATCCATCGTCCAAATCGATACTAAACTAAACCTTTTATTTATTGTGAGTGAACCGTGTACCGGAATTATGCACGGTATCACATATCATACTACATACAGGGATGAGAGGCTGGACACTGGATGCAGGAGTATGATTTGAGAATGATGGATGCACCCTGACACAGACGCACCTTTTGTGCCTAATTCAATTCAAATTCAATTTGTTGAGTCGAAACATCAATCAAGGTCCCTGACTGAATGGATAGTTCGGAGTCACGCTGGAGTAATAATTGCATAGTCAGATAGAACATACAAGCATTACTACCTCCCACAATGCCTGAGCCTGAGAGTGAGTGGGAGCCTCATTGTATTGTATTCTAATTTGTAATTGATTACTCGCAGGCAGAGATGCGTCGGACTTTTGTGAACAATTTATTCCTGCCCTTTTCACACTTCAGAATTCAAAATTTGTATTTCTAATTCTTATGGACATGAGCGCTGAAATTTCTATGCGTGTTAGTTTTTGACCGTTGTTGTTGACGACATTTTCTAAGCTTAATTAAGGTAGTTCTCAATGGTAGACACACTTCGAAGTTTCGCGGTTTCACTTAATGCAGAGAGATGGGCAAATACTCGAGTTGGACTTGTAAACCTTGTGACAGGTTGTATTCATCAGGCTTACAATAGAAATCTAGCGCGAAAACTGAATTCTCAATTCAATTCGAACTGCCTTAAACGACCACCCGCATAGCGACATCGAGCAAATTTTCATGGTATTTTATGACCACTGGTCCTGCGGACCATCATCTCGCCAACCTTTCAGCATTACGAGTCATACCTAGCAAGAGTTTGTTCTGTATTGAGATTTACAAACTACCTAACATTGGGCAACAACGTCGATAATTATTTAGAACAGTTATGTACAAATTACCTGTTCGGCTTCCCATACATCTTCTTACACTGTGAGGAGTAGTACTGGTAAGGTTGCCAGGTCCGACCAAAATCCATGCTCTTAAAAATTGCCAAAGAATCCGGCTTTATCCCACCGCAAAATTGGAGACTCACATAGGTCAGCTCATATTTCTTTCCCAATGACAACGTGAGCGTCACATTTTCTCCGTCCAATGCAAAGGGATTCGACTCCCAACAGGTCAAATTGTTAGGATTATTGAGATCCGTCATAAAAGTGGTGGGATGAGCACGGCGGGGATCATTGGCGTCACAGACATGGCAGTTCGGTGCCGGTTTTCCCGCCCCACGAAACCCACCTGTTCCGATACTCCGAGCCACGCGTCGAGCTGATTCCGGTTTCCGGTTATTCTTTCGTCGTTTCCCTTTTTTCCTTCTTTGCTGATGAACGGGTTGTTGTGGGGTTCCTTCCGGTTCGGGACTTTCGTTGACCGTCACGACAGGTTGACTCGGACTGTCCGCTGGGACTGGGGTCACTTCTTGAAGTTCCGAAGATTCCGCTTCTTCTTGACTAAAATCCGAATCTCCAAAGAATTTAGGCTCTGAATCTCCAAATCCTCGAGCGGGTAGACCGTTAATTGGGCTTTCAAATGCGGATGCCTTGGATTGCTGGGAAATGACCGGCTGAACAGGGGACGGTATGGGTGACGGTGGGAAGGTTTTGGCGCTAGGGTTCATGCCGAGGAGTGCGGAATGTGGTAGGCCGACACCGGTCCCATCGGAGAGGAAGCACATTTTGAAAGGGACTTTGGTTCCGCAACTATGACTCGCTGTCATTTCCTTCCCGAATGCGGCATTCACAAAGTCCGGCATACATTTCTTAGCCCGGTATTGAGACGAAGAGGCAGACACTTCTTCGTAACACGGGTCAAGGCTCACACTTGATTGCTGGAGTCCGAATATTTTAAAATAATTGTTTGTGGGACCGGATGGGGCTACGGCAGTTGTGGAGCCGAGCAGGGCTACAATCAGAACCAATATACGGCGAAGCATTTTCACAATTTTTACCCGCAACTCTGTGTGCTATGCTGCAATAACGCTTTCACTCAACTTTCACCGTACCACTTTCACGTGTTGCTGTGACCATGGATTTTGTCTTAAAAACTCATGTTCTATTGGGTTGAGCTTAAACGCCAGTAATATTTGCATTTTTAATTTATTTACTAAAAATTGCACTGAAAAAAATTATAGCTATAAAAACACGACGAGATCTGACTTATTTGTTGACCGAAAGTGAAAGCAGCAGATAAGAGTAGATAACACAGAACAGAGCTCCTTTCTCAGCGGATTCCAGAATCCGACTGAGAGACGAAAACAAACCGGCTGGCAAACTCCAGAGCCAGGCCGTACTTCTGTCATGCCAGAAACAGGCGAGCTGAGGGAGAAGTGCGTTTTTACGTTACCCAGCTCGACAGCTTTTCAAGCTTCACCTTCCGACCGACTACATTTCCATTCTGTTCTGATGAGGTCTTCTTCCCTGGTCTCCCTGGCCAATTACACACTCGCCCACCTATCTATTACAGACTACGGCCGACAACCAGTGTGTAGTGTGTGTGTTCTGTGTGATCTCCCCGATTTTTTGGGGGATTTGAGAAACGGGTACCGAGCGTACAGCTCTTCATTAAACAATGCTATAAGAGATACTACGAACGAGTGCATGTTCCCAAACACGCTTCGGTAATCAGTCAGTAGGGCCCACGCCGTAAACCCTCGAGTTAAGGACCCACGATGCCGCATCGCTATAGCATCCCTTGAGAAGCAGAGGTTTTTAAATAAGGTAGGCACCTAATTAAAAGGTGTATTTGTCGAGCGTGTGCGAATGAAATATCTTTAATCTCGATTTCTTAATTCGGCCGAGATGTTTCAATCAGATACGAATTACCGTCTTTTTAGTTATGTGAGGCAATCTAACACCATCCAATAAATTCAAACCGTGCTGATCTTTAAAATTGTACGGAACAATTTGAGCCAGGTTTGTAGAGATCGGCTTTATGTTCATGCTGGATATGTATGTCTAATAATAATAAACTAACAATTAATTGTTCAGGCAAGCTACCCTGTACGTACCCTGCTCGTCTGTTATGTCAGGATTGGAATTTGAGGCCAGGTGCACAGATGCAGAGCGGGAGGAGAACTACCCCATCCATGTGGAATTTTTGGGGCTAAAATTCCGTTCAATGAATGATGAGGGCGTAAAGGGAAGAAGTGAAAAAAGATCGCCTGGAAATATAATCAAATGGAAGGAAATTGTAAGCAGTGTCCAGCCAGCCACTACTCATTCAGTTCGGGAAGGGATGATACATACATACTATTTACCTCGGGTCGGGAATATTAGTTAGTTCTGTACAATTGTACACTATATATGTTATGGTTCTTCGGATCTTCTAGGTTATCGGTTGGTCACCGTAACCGAGTATAGTCATAGCCAAGTCAGATTTAACCCGAAATGTAATGCAACACCAGTCAGAAATCTAAACACATTTTTATATAACCTGACACGGTGAAAGACAGATTAGATTATCATTAGTCTTAACTTTTCGGAGTTTTAAAACATTTTTCTGAATACCGGTTATTTTAGGCAGTCAGTTGCTGTGATTCATAAATTTTAGGTTAGGTTAGGCAAGACATAAATTACATTTTTAAGGTAACTAGCCGAGCTTAACCCGAATTACGCAAAATTTGATATACTAAGACTCGCAATACGCGGTTCTGCTTTATTTACATTTTTATTTTAGTTTTGACGTTAACAGGTGTTAATAGTACAATAGCGGATAACAATGAAGGAAATAACAATGAACTGAAACTTCTCGCCCTTTTGCTCTCCAATCTGTATCCCTCCCCTTGATTGCATGACTGCATTGTTAATGACAATAAAGGCTCTGGAACTCCAACAACGCAACGTATCAGCCTCAACTTAGGCTTACAATTAGCCTGGAGAATTATACGCTGTTGGTTCTGTCTGGGTTATATTCTCTCGTAGTAGCAGTAAGTAGTAAATGCAAGCAAACCTTGTATACATCTTAACTGCTCTGAAGTATGTAAATAGATTTCGGTATTGTACGACGCGTGACTTTGACATGAATTTTAATAAGCTGTTAAAATGCCAAATAAAAGACTTGTTAATTAATATCTGTAATGGACCCGCGGGTGATCTAACTAACTTAATTGGTAATTGTGGGTAGGTCCGGGTATAATAGGCTGTCAAATGCGGATCCTTCCTCCAAGTATCCATAAATTAACATGTGATTTTGTCCGTAGATGGATATGTAATAAAGATGTTTATGAACTTATTAAATGGATTATGATTCGGGCTTGTCTTCCTGTCGGACGGCCGCTTAAAACAACGAGATAACAGCATGTCGTTTACCATATTAGTGGGCATAAATCGGACAGGTGACAGGTTCCGATTGAAGAAGGGAAGGCAGTAATTAACCTGACAACTTGCATTATGTTAATCTGGACGCTGGAGCTGGACCCTTGAGTGAACATTGAATACAGGGTTATTCACAAGTATTTTTGCAGCGATCATGTTTCATAATATACGTACAGTTTTCCGTACTGATATTCTTCTGCTTTGCTGAATGACACATAGGTATGTAGCTAGACGCTAGGCGGGCTTGAACCCTTCCGAAATTCGTGGTTCCAAGGAGACGTGTATATTGTGTCTCGGTGTCGTATGTTGGACAATAGGACTGCTAGGTTAGGACCTTTTTGCATTGTTGCTGAAAACGAATTGGTATTTGAACAAACTGTCCCAAACCTATTAAACTTTTGAACGAGCCATATCATTCGTAAATCGTAACTTAAACTGAAACCAGGTAGAAGAAGCTTTGTTTGCTTGACTCAGGATCCGAAGCATTTTCATTGACAAAAGACAAGATTCAAGTCTCAAGTCAGTCAACAGTGAAATTGTAAATACCTTGGTCGTTTCCTCTCCATTCATATATAGAGAATGGAATCTCCAGGATCCGGCTGAGAATATGTTTTCGTAGAATTCCGCTAATACCGTACGGAATACGGAATATACTTGCGTACTTACGAAAGGTAATGTGTCTGAAACAGACCTGAAACATATGACAATGGTTTTGGTGTAAATGCAAAATAAGGTGCGTAAGCTTGCTCCTGGGTCAAGGGTGATGTCAGATACAATTATAACCCTGGTACCAGCACCGGATAAGATATACATATAATTCGTAAATTTCACAATAATAACCGTTGACATTGAATATTGAATTTGCCCTTCAATTCGCCTACCATATGAAGATATGAACCTTGGACCTAAGTTCTTTTTCCACTGCTCAGCAGCATTAGTTCTTGTTTGTTCACGAATGCTATTTTGAACAGCACATCTTATCAAAATTACCTGATCGCGTGTTACATATAGGTAGTTAATTACTTATTGAGTGAACTTTTGCTGGAGAAAGCAAGCGTTGTTTCCTGTTCTTTCCCAGAATCGAAATGATACAGCAGTGCAGTACACATGCAGAAATGCGTATTTTCACGAAATATTCAATCAACACATGTAATTGGATAAGATATCGATATCTAATTACATGTGCCACAGATCTATAGGATTGGAGTTGCTAACCCTCAACGCAGCATTTTGAATTTAAATTCAATATTCTTGTTTTAGCTACAATAGGTATACATATTCGATTATCCAGGATTGTGTCCAATAAGCATTTCGTAGCATTCGAGCCTGAAAGACAGTATTAATAATATACGGCTAATAGGGTTTTACAGGCGCATTTCGGTGGTGTCCGATCACAACAACTTCGAGAACGTTCATGGTTCATGGTATAAACCAAAATTTCTGGAATAAGTACTTCCATGACCCCTGAAGCGAAACCCGGGTAATTGCTAAGTATTTTAAGTGGAGTTGAGGGTAATTATCGCATGATGATGAAATAAATGGCTGTTACAAACTTGCAGTGGTGGTGGATGACATGGCGAATCGATAAGGTATTGGTACTATGTGTCCAGAATTAGGTACTATTTTCATGAGCTCAAACTCTGTGTAATATTGTTTTCCCCAACTTGTATCTTCTAGAGCCATTTCAAGTCAATTTGAATATAGTTAATAGCAGAAACTCGAACGGCGGCGTAACCATCAGAATGCCAATTTTCGCTTTTTTTCTTTCAGTGCAGTGAAAGACAATTGAGAAGACTGGGTTTTGAAATGACCAGTCCTCCGAAGCAGGATGTAACAATTGATTATTTTGATTCAATTAATTTTTGCATATCCGTGGAAATGAACTTAGTACTGTGTACATTTTTTAACTGTGTGTAGTTTTTGAAGAGTCAAATCAGAGATAAAAACTACACTTTTTACCGGTACTCACATATTGGAATATTAACGAATCCACACTTTTCTTTTAGGAAAATATGACCAAATGCAATGGTTTTGACCGCTGAAATCCATTATTAAGTTCCGTCCGTTGAAACGGCTACGTGTACAATTAAATATCAATTGATTGTGAAAAGTCTACCCCTAGAAATGGCAAATACATTAATTAATTTCAATTTTAAACATACACACATAAAGTTGTCGGTCGTAAAGAAGAAGTTTCACTTGTTTTGGTCTTGGATCCATGTTTTGCTAGAGATAATCAATCAGTAATGTCAAGTCACACCAAAACAACTATTTAGCTATACACCCTAATTGTATATGTATTTATATAAACTTATACACCATTTAAATATTAGTATTTCAGTTAAACAAATGTATCTAGGAATAGGAATTAGGTTAATATTAGATACGTTCTGGTATATCGTATATTCGTATCTAGTGGTATCTCACTATACCACGGTATACTGAGTTGTACGTACTGTCACAAAATGAAACCGCTCACGGCGTCACTATTTTCAATACTGGACAATGGACACTTCCGCAGGTTTTTTTTTGTCAAAATCTGTAATTTTGATGGACAACAAAAAATTAAACCGCCGGTTTTGAGGTTTTGGAGGTAAAAAAACATTTTATGATGCATTTAATAATAAGTCCCAATTACATGGTTTAATAATCATGTTAGCTCAGACAATATAAATTTGACGATGAATGAGATAGTACCTAATTCTTTTTTCGAAGTCAGCTATTAACCCCTTCAGGTTTTCAACACACGAAACTTAAAAATTACGTTTTTAAGGTCAATCGACATCTTAACGTGCCGTTCTGCAGCCAGGCCTCAGAGAAGCAAAAAGGAAAATGTTGTTCTAAGACGGTGGGTTTTCGGTAAAGTTGACAAGATCTTACGAAATGTAATGAGCGACACTCCGGTCATAACAATAATCGCTCCGGAAATACTGAAATATTTATAAATAAATTTTATTAATGTGAACTAGGAAATGCAAAATTTTCCTGTAATTCCTGAAACTGACCTATAGACATCTGGAAGTACACCAAACCAAGCAAACTGAAACAAGAAGCTGTACAAAACGTCCACCATTCGAACGATACTGACCTGTAAGCATTCGAATCATGATCCAGGCGAATCTACAAGGTGTGTATTTAAAAATTCTAAATGACTTACCGTTCCAGCTTCCTCAAATTTCAATGCGGCCACGATCATGGATGAACCCAAGAATGACATTAGTCCCAACATCACAACGAGCAAGATTTCACGGACACCTTCTGGAATCCTGAAGACACCCATTGCCCAAACCACGCTACCGGCAATGAGAACGCCCATAAGACCAGAACCCAAGGAAATAACCATGAAGTGAACTTGACGTAGTTGTCTCGTTGTGATGAAATACATGGCAGCCAAAATCGTTGAGAAAAACGTGAGTCCAACTCCGATCTGTGAAATTATTAGGTCAGTACAATTGTATTTACACCGAAACAAATGAATTCGTACTGGGATAAGTACATATGCACGTACCAAAACGTGGTCGTCCATATCCTTGCCGGTGAAAAATGTGGGCCTAGAAATGACCACTACGCCGAGCAATGTGAAACAGGCTGCGGAAATTGGTAACCAAACCAGGATCAACTCCTTCGAATTAGCCTAAGCTTATCATCATGACACTTTATAAACATTTTATTTGGTCATACTTACTCACATATTGGAACGGTAACGAAGCCACACTTTTCTTTCAGGAAAAAGTGTCCGAATACGATGGTGAACAAGGATCCGCTGTAGACAATCACCGTGGAATCAGCAATTGTTAAGTAGTGCAAGGAAGCGAACCGAAGTATGAATACTGGTATACCCAACGCAGACACAACCTGGATCAGAAATTCAAGATTAGGTACAGCTTAAGTCTTGATATAAATACCAGTGCGAGCGCGTTTGAAGCCAGCCTATTAAGAAATACGAATGGAATTTCTTAGGATTATGCATTTCCCATTTAGCCAACGCAGATATATTCCAAATTAGATATGATATATGATTAAATAGCCTGTAAACGCTTACAAAAAATCTTAGAATGCTCCTGCATTTCGCTGGAAGGACACATCGGCCAGCGTATGGAGAAGACCCCGTTGCATCCCCGGTTACAACAATACTGGAGAACAGGTTGACATTTTTGACAATTTTCACAACCATTAAATAAGGAATTGCTGGAAGGATTAAGGCAAAGTAACGCCAGAAAACAAGATTAACGGGATGGTGATTATCCAACATTTTGACAATCACATTTGCAATTTGTAAACAAATTCCAGCACTAAGGGCACAGGCAATTCCAGCGAATCTTTTGAAGCCTCGTTTAGCATTTTTCTTGGGAAAAGCTTCCTGTGTTATTTCGCCTTTATTGCATTGATTTGTCAAATTATTCTCGATATCCAGATTGAGTGCTGTTTCAGCTAATTCTGTTACGTCTCGGGACGATCTGAGAAATTCTGTCAATTCTTGCGGATCCACAATTATTTGGGATCCACGGTCCGACTTGACCATGATGCCGAAGTCAATTCTAGCACAATTCAAATTTGTCAATGAATATTTAAGCTATAATCTGAACTGCTGTGGTTCTCGCTATCTACATATACAGACACAAAACATGAATGGAGTTTTAACTTGCCGGATACAAATAACTGACTGGAGTTGAACATGGGAATAAGTGTTTCATGGATAATTTTCCTGTGGACCTACTTATTTGAAAACTTGAGTCTACTACCTTGGACAGTATAGTTTCGTTTATTCCGATTTCAAGGCAATAACCAGGTAAATGGGGTAACTCTTGGTACCTGTGTTCAGCCGTGGTCGTGTGGAAGGTGTGCCGATTTATTTCTGTACATATTTCAGGTGCGTTTCGAACGGTAGGATAGATATACATGTACTACCTATGCATGCATCCTGTTCTTTCTATTCTTATCAGAACGCGTGTAAAATACAATAACCATGTTACGATCACGAGATGAGTACCTTACAATTACAAAAGTTATGCTTGCCTATGTAGGTACATATATTCCTTTCTTCTGGGTTGAAGTTTAAACAAATTAATTTACATGTTACCTCAAAGTCAAAATCAACCGTGTAAAAACTGCACACAATAAAATAACTTTAATCTAAATATATGTATATGAATATGTAGGTAAGTTTCGATAAATGGGAATAATATAAACGTGCATTGAGAAAATAGAATGTGCGTTAGAAATG
>JAQFYT010000026.1:0-49814 GCA_034694925.1 Ceratophysella denticulata
GTTTGAATTTGAACTTCCAATCCGTTTTAAAATCTCCACATTGTCGGTCTACACTACACCCGTTTAAACGGTTTATTACCATTCACATTCAAAGTAAACGAAATTTCAAAGATCTAGCAAGTCAGCGTGATATAATTGTGAACAATGCATATTAGTCAGTAGTAAGATCGGCAGCTCACCAGTCAGGTATTACAATCCAGATTTTGACATCATGCAGATTTTCACATACTTGGTTTCTTTTAGAATATATGTGACATCAAAGATGTGAAAGATGTTTCGTATTTTTAAGGCGTCAATTAAATAAATAAGATATACTTTCCTTTGAAAGACAACTTTTTCCATAAGCTGGATCAAGCGCGTAATTGAAAATTATAGGCTACGCGTCCATACAACACATCAAGAGGAAAATAGAACCATTTTTCCCAATGTAGAATTATGATCAAATACGTTTTTTTTACAAAACATGAATTAAATATATACCCCATATGGCGAGACCAAACTTATTTGCCTTCAACAAGAGAACTACACGACAACACAGTATTCAACGTCAAAGTTGAAGTTAAGCTGTAAACTAATAATATAAATCAAAACGTATGAGGTTTTCTTTAATATTTTTAGTTTAATTGGGGCTTTGGGACTATTTAGCTGGAAAGAATATGAATTGATGTATTACAATATACTAAAAAGTCACCACAAAAAGCAATTGATTTGATATGCAGGCTTCTACTCTAAACGGAGTATAACATAGTTTGTGGCCTTAATTGCTCTGCTTAATCTCAACCATATATGCCTAATTCCATGGATTTATAGTGCCAAATATTAAGCGAGCACATAGCTACGCTTGACCCAAATCATAAATCGACCATAGTGTTTTAGCAAGTATTATGTTCATACACACAAGCTTTGCCGTTCTGTAGGCCAAGGGTCAAGATTGACGTCTCTGATAGTTTTACATATATACCGCTAGTTAGAATTCGAACTTTATATAACCTCCCTAGCATGCACAATACGAAGAGATGTACTATTAAAAACAAAAACTGTACTAGGTACTAATCTGCCCTTGGATATAAACATGAAGATCTTGTGTCAATTGATTTGAATTAACTTTTTCCATTTCAGTTGAAGCAATATGAAGCAAAAGAGACGGTTGTGGATTTTAAGCTCCAGCAAACTGCATTTCCGGAGTCAATCAGATTTTCTGAAAAATTGATTGAACACCTTTAGAGAAATCTGAGGCATATTTTCAGTGAACCATTATTATGCGAGTGAGAATGAGTCGGAAGAAATCCGTGTCGTTTCTGTCAACACGGCGTCAGTTGGAAAGGACGCGACTGTCCTTTCTCTTCGTCCTCTTTTTCTTCGGCCTCTTTGGAATCATCATTGTTATGGAAGGATTCACGGAGTCCAAAACCAAGTACTTCAAAGACAATAGAAGTACTGGAGACGAGGACTCGGGTCACAACAGGGACGAATTCACTGACCTTTGGTATGAACACCAACCCGCCTTCACACTCACCTTCCCACGCACTGCAAATGCTACCAATGACAGCAGTGGACGCCCATCATTTCCAGGATCCACGTTAATGGGCTCATCACGCGGAACAACGCGAAAGACCGAATCAATTCTCAAAATCCCGATTTCGGATTGGCAAAATGTTTATGGCTCAGCAGAGAAATTCTATGTCTATTCCGCCTATTACATACCAAAACCCTCGTGAGTTATAATCATTCTAATTGTACTTAACTCTAATCATTCGCTATTCGCATCTGCATATATGGTCTTAATAAATTTCAGACATGTAATTCGAGTAATTGGAGCGACAAAGACAAAAACTCATCAGCATGTCCAATGTCGTCTCTACGACAATGGAACTAATCATATTAGCACAGTAGACGGAACTATACGGACAATAAGAGAAAACTGGAATTTAAAATACAGGTAATAGTAGTAAATGGAAATGGGACGTAGCACTTAGATCAAATTGAATCCGAATGGAACTATTTAACAAGTCAGAATGTTGATGATTTCAGTGCATGTTTTATAATATGCCACCTTCCGTCGGGATCAAATGCATTGTACCCTCGTTATGTGTCCGTCATGACTTCAGTGTCCCCGACGGCTTCGCCTTCCAACATCCTACGTGTACAGTACTCCCAGGAAAAGGCGGAAAACCCAGCCACGTTCTCTGTTTGTGTCAAGCCCATCTTTAACTACGACAATGTGCTTCAGTTTCTGGAATGGATGGAGTTTCATTCCCTAATGGGCGTAGAACGCTTTACTTTCTACAACCATTCCATGGGAGGGAAGCTGAGTTGCCTCCTCGAGAAAGTGTACGGGGATGACGGGGTCACTGTTTTACCCTGGACACTACCTCTGATTTCCCAGACCGAGATTCGGACTGAAGGCCTTTTTGCGGCCTTTAACGACTGTGTCTATCGACATCGGGGTGCTTCCAAATACACAATCCTCGTTGACTTGGACGAAATGATCGTTCCGAGACGGACTCAGAATTATACCCAGCTTCTGACGCAATTGGACACTCTGTCTCATCGTGGAAAGATTGGAGCCTACTCATTCCAGAATGCCTTTTTCTATTTACAATGGCCAGATGATTCGACCAAATACAATTTAACGCACTATCCATTGGCGGAAACGCTGAGTCAGAAGTTACTCATGCTTAGAAAGACACGGAGAAGGGCTCACCTCCATCCGCACAAACAGAGGCAAGCATCATTTTGTCCACTGTATTATTTATAGTGTAGGTACAGAGTAAATACCCAATTTTTCATATCGAGATTTAACCTTTGAAGTTTCTCGTTTAGATCAAAATATATATGCGACCCGGAGAAAGTCGTTGAGGCTGGGAACCATTTCGTGTGGGAGATGCTACCTGGTTACAGTACTCTGCCTGTACCCTCACATTTAGCTGCACTCCACCATTATCGCGTGTGTGAGTTTGGAGGAAATCAGTGCATCAAAAGTCCATCAATAGTGGATAAATCTTCTCACCAGTTTGGACAGCAACTGGCAATCAAAGTGGCTGACAGACTCCAGAGCTTCTTGACACACTGTCATTCAAATATTCGACAGAGTTAGGCTAAACTTCGGATTATCATTAACATTGACTTTTATAATTAAAACAGAACCGCTGTCCCATGTTCCTGGGACTTGTCAAGTCGATTTCGATTCTGCTCGAATTGAGTGGAATCAGTAATCAGAAACTCTACGTTGAACAGTCAAGAATTTCCACATTCCACATATAATTATCTACGATTATACATATACTCTATTTATTTTGCTCGAAGCCTCTGGACTTAAAATGGTAACTTTCATTTATAAAACGTTTAATCCTAAACGTTTATCCTTCAAACTCCAGATCCAACAACACCAAAGCGACGTTTCGACTTATGCATATGCAACTTATAACAATGAATTTATTACTTGTGTCATTTACGAATACTTATGCATTTTGAAATTCCGGCTGACGGATTTTATGTGATATTGATTAAAATTTATAAAATACAATTTAATACCTTTATTCCTTCGTGTTCGTGTTGTTAAGAAATTGCACGATAAGTAGTATTATACATACAAAAATGTACATTATAAATGAACATACCTATATTTTCTCTGCATGCGATATGAAATATTATATTATTATAGCCTAATGTAAACTCTTGAAGAAAACAGTAATGCCAGGACTCGATTTTAATCTATTCCAGTTACATACGATCTAGTTAGATTAGCTAGCGATCTGTAGCTATCTCAATTTTGATGCCGCGACATTTTGCTTGTTCTTCAAACTCTTCTTCTATTCATGACCTATGTACAACTTGTTTATTTATTCTTATATGCAGTCATGTGAAAAACTCATTAATGCCTAATGTGTATTTAGCTTCCCCAAGCAGTTAGTTCAATATTTCTTACGAATATAGTAGAATAACAACCTATCACGAATAAATTAATACTCCACTTGTCAAATAAAATCAGTTTATTCATTTTTATCGATTTAGTAGATATTTAATGAGACAGCTGAACGAGTGTTGTAAAACTAAATTATCCACAGTTCGGTTTTCAATACAAGCTCAGGCTATTCATTCTACTTAAAAATAGAAAATATAGATTCATTGTAGCGGATTTGTACACGAGACGTGACAGCTTATTTTTATGTGATACATATTTGTGTGTTATTTCTACTTATTGAGGTGTATTGATTTAAGCTGTGTAACTGGGCGTCGAATACTTGAAGTTAATACCTGATTAAAGTCCTTAACTCCTTGCATTTTGACCATCGTCTGTACAATTTACGAAGGATCGCTAAGACGTGAACAATAAGATTGCGGACAGTGAACAAAAGAAAACGTGTAACGATTTGAAATTATAAATATAACTATGGGGAATACATGTGTATAAGTATCTGAGAAATGACTGTGTGCAGGTTTATCTACAGATATCAGTAGTGTGTAGTAGTTATTCAAGTTTAGAACTACAATACATCTAAGGAGAATCAAATATATACAAAATTAAAGTAACCTAAAGAAATTGCACCTATAACTTCCATCGTGGAATTGAGTTAAAATATATTTTGGGACTGGAATATTTATAGGTACAACCCGACGCACCTTCATGAAACAATACAATTTTTAGCTTGCACCATCAAAAGATCACTAGTATTTCTCTTCTCATATTTAGAAAGTGTAAATTCCATTATATACTCTGTTTTCAGATATTTATCTTGGTAATTAATCGCAGGCAACACTCTGATCTGAAGACAAAATATTTATGTAGATCGAGACAACGTTATCAATATTTATCTCTCAATAGTCGGACTTTATAGTTCAGGTACGATTTGTTTTTAGAGTTCTTGGAGGACTTTTCCGTTTCAAACGAAATTGTGTAGTAACTCGTTCTCAGTTCCAGTCGAAATATTTTTTGGTAATTAGTAATTACATTTGTCTAATACACGTTTCGGGACATAAACTTGGAGAGGCAGCCCTTAGATTAAAAAGAGTACGTAAGTATCATAAGGACGAGGTACAGTAAATATTTAAAAATCATTTAGTTCCGATCTGGATATTCACATTTACATTATAGATATAGATATATATAGATTCAGAGTGTATCTTAGCTTTCCGAAGAAAGAATTAATAGAGTAATTTCTATAAATGTGACTTTCTTTACAGATTACATGTATTATCGTATATAGAGCTTTCGTGCCCGTAATCCTCGACATAATAGTGGCTATTCATTCTTTAACGCAAACTTTATCACACATTCTTATTCTTCCGGCGCTTATTTCTAGATTCCTTGAAAGCAGATTGAGTGGATCCCAAAACCAACGACTGGGCTTGACTACTGCTACATGCCTTGTTATCACTCACGGGTGATACGTCATTTGGAATCCGGCTCCGGGAGGCACAACGTTCATAATTCGGACGACTCGGGTTTGAAGTCTGACTGCTTGGTCCAGTAATGGCGCTTTGGTCAATTTTTCGCTTCCGTGATCGAGTCATAATGGGCTCGAAACTGACAACTGGCAAGTAGAGCGGAAGTGGCTCCGAGTCACAGACGGCAACTGGGATTGAGGAGACGAGAGCTGCCTCAGCCGTGGCTGAGGTCACGGTGGGCATCAGGAAGTACTGCGTGGCGGAGGGGCTGGGGTGCGGGTTGGAGGCGACCGAGGCGGTGGAGGTCGACACGTTTGACGAAAATCTGGAGGACCCGTCGGTGGCATGAGAGGCTGAGGACGTGGAGCACATGCTGCGGCTCGTCTCCTCTGGCAGCGAAGACAAGTACTCCTGCACTCGCGTTTCCCCAAACGTGAAAAAGTTTTGCTCAACAGCTTCCGCCGAACTCTGCTTGGAGAGGGACGAGGAAGTGAGGGAACCCTTGCTTGCGGTATACGAACCTCCTGAAGAAACAAAATAGAATTGACCTTTAGCTAAGTATTCTCAAATGCAGGGAAGACTGATATTCATATTCAAACCTACCTGAACCACCTGAACTGGATGAGAAATTGCTTGAAGAGGAGGAGCGTCCGTCTGTCGATTTTTTCAGTTTACGCCGTTGAGCCAGTCTTGCACTTGATACGTCCTATAGTAAGGAGAGAAGCGTCAGCATTCGATTCAAGGACTGTCATACATATACAAGAGTGTGTTTAAGTTTGCCTACTTGAAGTCGAAAGCCTTGTTTGTGAGCCAAATGAAAGGCATTAAGTGTCTGCATCACGGCTTGCTCAGCCCCTCTCTGACTTCGATTGAGGACACCGGGAGTTGCCAGCAACCCACCCATGCCTCCTTCCAGCCACGCATTGTCAAGTAAGTCTTCCATTCTCAGTCGTTTTGCCGGGTCCACTGTCAGCATACCTGGAAACAAAATAGGACATAATGGAGTAAATACGATTTCATGAAAAAAATAAGATTCTCAGAAGAGAGTAAGATTTATTATTTTTTCATTGACCTACCTTTGGTAATATTCTTTGCTTGTGGAGAAACATGTTCCCACTCAGGACCACTGAAATCAAATTGACCTCCTTTGATACGAGCCATAATTGCAGCCGCACTGTCTTCACGACTTCTTGCCTGAAATGGAGCACGACCCGACAGCATTGTATACTGTAATGAGAATACCCAATTAGTACACCATGGTGACTTCCAGATTTCATAACATTGGCACTACAAGAATGGGATGAACTTACAAGGATGACACCAAGAGACCAGAGATCACAACTAGCACCATAGCCTTGTTCATCTTGACCCAGAGCATGTCGAAGGACCTCGGGCGCGGCATAGTGGAGGGTGAAACAAGGCGTCATCATAGTCTGCTCTTTTTCCGGTTTCAGTCTTGCGAAACCAAAGTCAACGATTTTGATTTCAGAGTCCTCACTTGAGTCCACATACAGGAGATTCTGTTATAAGCCAAACAATCATTTTTTTAGAGAATTACAATCATGGTTGGTAACTCTCTTCTAAGTGGCACACAACTCACTTCTGGTTTCAAATCACGATGAACTACCCCTTTGGAATGAATATAGTGTACAGCACCAACAAGTTTTCTCATAATCTGACTGGCTTCATCCTCTGTAAATCTTTCCTTTCGTCGAATACGGTCCAAGAGCTCACCTCCTCGCAGCAATTCTAATACAATGTAGGTGTGGACCTATGGAACGAGAAAATACGATTTTCGTAAGTTGAATAGACATAAAGATTTATGATTGTCAATAGTCACACAATACGCAGGAAGTGACCTACCTCGTCATGATACACCTGATGGAGCTTCACAACATTGGGGTGCCCCTGACAAAGACGTAAGAGAGCAATTTCCCGTTGAGAATCCACTTTTCGACTCAGGATTTTCACTGCATACTCCTTTCCGGTAGCTTTCTCGACGCAACGACGGCAAATGGAGAAGCTGCCGTCTCCCAAAATCTCACTACTGACGTCAATGTCGAAAGCATCGAAGAAAGGTGAGTTCTGCAAGAGACACGGGAGGTTGAGTTGAGACACGTGAGGGCTATTTAAAGTTTATGTACTTATGTCATTATTCCAATTTCTCATAATCTTACGGGAATCGAGGCGGATGTCGAGTTTGTGATTTGCGAAGGTCGCAGAATATCTTCACTGATCACGTTAGCACCGAAGAGGACGGAGGGAGCTACGTAAGAGTATCCCTTGAATATTTTATCATAATTTGGAGGAACAATGGCAGGAGAGTCAGCCGGAGTCATTTTGGTGAACTCTTCAGCAAAGTTGGAAACGTCCAATTCATCACGAATTTTAGGGACAAACGGTGCTGGAATTTTCTTCGTAGCAAGGTCCATCCAGCTCATTCCCTGAAATTAAAATAATTTAAACGTTATGCTCTGGTCAACGATTTGATCCCAGTCAGACCAAAAGCAAGCACTGCTCTCATTAGAAATTCACTGAATACTCACGCGAAAGAAAGGATGTGATTTAACTTCTTCAGCGTCCCCAGGACCTCCACCAAGTCTCAGTCTCGGATCTTTTACCAGTAATTTGCAAATAAAGTCTTTTACGGAAGATGACAGGTCCTCCGGAATAGGCGGCTCAATTTTGAGAATTCGTCTAATGAAAACAAAGCGAGAAACAATGTAATTTCTCTGCTCACTGAACGGCTTTCACGGAAAGCTACTGCTGCGGAGTAAGAATAGGAATTCCGTTCTACCTTGAGATTTCTTGTTGTGTATTCTTTTCACCATCAACAGTAAATGGAGAAGCCCCTGTTAGGAGTTCGTAAGTTAGAACACCGACGCTCCACCAGTCCACCGCCTGGAAAAAGTAAGTACAGACTGAATAACAATTTGTTTCCAGCCGTCTGTCCAGAGCTGTTTTGTCCTCAACATAACGCAGGCCTCTATCACAAATAACATAATGAAACTACGCTTTGGATCCCAAAATAGAAGATTTTCACACGCAATCTCGGATTGAAGGTTTAATTTCCTAGAAGAGCCTCAATTGGACACTATTACAGCATCCTTATCGATCTGCAGAGAACGATACTAATATAAATTCAATTAGGGCTAGCTATCTAATTGCTGCACATTAGTCCTCACATCATGTGCCATAGTCGCCAGTCAGACAGTTACAGCATTCCGCACAACATTAGCGATTAGCGGTGCTAGTTAGTTATTCCATTCAAATCAGGAATTCAATCCTATCATAAATCTATTCCGACACAACAACAACATATCGAGCTAAAAATAGTTCCTGATAGTCCCTGCTTCCACGTAATTCGCCTTGCTGAGATGACGTAGCTAGTCTATTTTCATCCTTCCCTATAGGAGCTTTCCACGCTCCTCCGTTTTCCGCGTCACATGTCACACTCGTATTAAAGCCGTATTACAGGGACTCATCCACTAGGTTCCAGAACTTTCTTCAACTTTCTCCATTGAGTTTGTAGTGCTCTTGTTTTTTGTTTAACGAAAAGTTCTAATAACAAACATATATGGAACTGAAAGATGATGCGTCATACCTAATTCGGTAATTTGCTGCTCTATCCAGAGCAACAGGTTTATGGAAATGCTTATTACATTATTATGACTACTTTCAACTATTCTCAACCGACCATAATTGTAATCTAGTTGACAACTCTGCTTTCTTTAAAATTATGAATTGCGTCAGTGATCATTGGATATCCAACAATGACATACCCTCGGCCTCAAATAAAAGAAATAATTCAAAGCTACTAAGGAAATCCATATAAAGTATACTTACGATATCATGCCCGGAATTCCCGCCCTTGACGACTTCTGGTGCCATGTACTCGATTGTTCCGCAGAAGGAATAGGTTCTCTGTTCCTGAAATCAAAAGTAAAACATCACAGTGGTTATGATTATGTGATAAAAGAATCTCGGAGTCCAATCGAATGAACGAGGTCTCAACATATGATTTATTCCGCAAGGTCCTTTCTCAAATCGAATGTCATTGAATTTATTTGGAAGTGGGGGAAGCCCTAGGGCGTAAATAGGTAGTGAGTTATTACATTGAACAGAATTGAGGTCAGTGTCAATAGGCTACATAGTGCATGGGGGAGGGAAGTTGGGGAGAAGAGAAAGTGGATCACATCGATCCGAGGGTTTCCTACGTGAACAAGGACTTTCCCTCATTCTCCGCACATTAGGCCCATAGGCTCAATGCTGCTGCTACTCAGGGCTTTTCTCCTTGTGGAGGACAGGTACTGGGTAGGATTATGTCAAAGTAAGTGGGCTAACAGGATGCAGTTTAGGTATTTAGATTGGAAGGAATATGGAATAGCTGCATCACTGGGTAATGTAAGGCTTATCAAAATTCTACATTCTCTATGCCCCGGTTACCGGAGTGGGTCCAACCAAAAACCGGTGAAAGCAAAGAGAAAGTGGTTTACGGACGACTGACTCTCTTCGTATAATTGGACAAATCTCATCGTGGCAAGTTATGTTGATTTTTATAAGCTTAAGTAATGAGTTTAAAAGTGAAAAGAAAGGTTCTGATCCACCGTTGGTTTGGAGATATTTATATAAATGGATAAATTACAGCCGGCAAGTGGAAGCGCCAGAGGAATACTATGCACATTATTTTGGAAACCGCGGTGAAACGTGTAGCTTCAGAAAATACAAATATTAAAACATCGCAGTTACTGAAGTATTTACGGCTCGAAGGGCTCTAGGAATCGATGAATCGTCGACCTCTGCAGCAAGGACAACTACTACAAATTGAAACCGCCAATGCTAAACATCCGCAAAACCAAACCGGAGAAAGTTACACTAGGCATGAGCGCATCAGGGTGGTGGTAGTAGCATACATAGAATGAAACGCGACTCGGAACTTACCGTCTCATGAGGTAGAAACTCCTTGCTCAAACCAAAATCAGTCAGCACCACATGACCCTCAGAGTCAAGTAGAATGTTCTCAAGCTTGATGTCCCTGTAGATGATTCCCAGCTGTGGAACAAAACAAGATTTTTATTTACAATGACTGACTCCATCGTCCTTCAATGAGAAAATAAGCTAGGCTTGTTCGTAGGTTGAGCAAACCAAATTCCAATTCTGGTCTTGATTACACCTTTATTTTTCTTGAGTCAGTTTTACAATTTACTTTGTATTTTTACAATAGTACTGCATCCACATCGCTGTTGTACTCTTAGGGTATACAATACGGCACTTGGATGATGGGAACTAATTAGCAGTACTTACATGAAAAAAGTGCTATGGAAATTTCTAGAATGCACTCCAATGAACTGAAAATTAATTATTATTGAAGGGAAAATACTGCGAAAATATTTGTGTTTTCTTCGTGCCTTCAAAACAATGAATCAAAACAGGAAACTGTAAAGTATAAACAAATCCTACCTTAACTGTCAATTTGTGTATGACGCAATACAAGTGCAATCGTTTTGCGAAACGTTTCGCACATTCACGAATAAATATTTTCCAATAAATTATTCATGATTCCAGTTCATTCCAACGTTGTAGAGCTATGGCGGAAAGAAGCCAAATAAATACGTTTTTCCTGTGTAAAACGCTCAACTTGATGCTTAATAAATCCTAAAGTATTACACGTGCTTTCTTGGTGATTTACATACTTTCCAAATAGAATCCAAGCCCAATGATGCAAAACAATCCTGTCGGTGGAGCCTAGCAAAATGCTTATGCACGGTGAGTTTCCTGTTCGTTTGGAATACTCAGGTATTGGTATTTTGGCATCCAGTCTCAGTCTAAGCTCGATATATGTATTTCATCTACGAATTTTGATTTCCTGACTCCTGGTTATTTAATTCACCTTCTGAGATTGGATTTCCAAATGGGAGATAGAGAGACGATGGGAAACAAAAGTTCCCGAGACTATTCTATTACCCAGATGTAAAACTTACTCAATACATAGATTGCTGTACAACTGTCAGTAGAGTATATCCTCATTATGTCTCCAAAACACGTGAATACATATACCTATACTCGATTGTCCTATACAAGACACGTGCCGACCACAATTCTGCTCAACTCATCTTGAGTTACGTAAAACGTCGATTGTTTACAAAGGCCAAACTAAATCCCAATATGGCTACAGCTACAAGTTTCTTATTTTACATCGTATAATCCGGAGAACTAGAAACTAAATAGCTTCGCATGGGTCGTCTCAACGTAAGTTCTTCGCGTTTAATATTCCAAGAAGTTCAGACAGGACAGGTAATTGCGAAATAATATGACGCTCTATGCACTAAGATATACACGAAAATGCTAAAAAATGCATTACTTTATAAAAATAAATAAATAAAACCATTAAATCGGGTTGAAGGCTTTACTGGGTTGAAACCCGTGCTATCCCTGAAAAAGTTTATTATGTGAAAAGCACTGATTTTGATCATTTATTGCAATCAGATTTCACAGGAACTCCTGAATACCTGAGTAATAAAGTTTGTTTTTGTTTGCGACGTATTTACTAAGACTTGAAAATGCATATATTTTACTGATCATGGATCATCTCATGAGTTCATTCCAGCTCTGAAATACAAGTGCCCTTGACTCCTTGCTGTTTGTGGCGATAAGCTTGGGTGATATCTCCGCAAAAAAAACTAACACCACAACCGCGTGAAATATCAGTTTCTGCCGCATAGCAAATATTATTGGGAAAAGTACGCTCTACTATTCCAGCTTCACACCATGGCTTCGTGTCTTGCGGGATAACTAGGCCCGAACACGAGGCAAACACGGAGGATAGGGCATTGACTTGTGGCTATTCCTTCTTCCAGCCTAGCTCCGTGTTGCTCTACTATTTATAACATATGTATTGGAGATCCCTATATTCACGCTATACTACAGTAACGAGCAACACTGTGTTAGCACCGACTCTGAAAAAAGATATGTCTCGGCCTAATGGACTTGCTTCTATGAAATCCGCATTAATTAGAAACCATTAACCCATATTGGATCACTGTACTCCCCACTACGAGTATTGCTCCTGAACAACGGAGGGAAGTCGACGAGGAAGAAGAATAGACCCATTAACTAATAAAAACCCCAACTAATGGATAGCGGAAATGTTTTAGTCAATTACACATCACTCAACCCAGACAAAACTCTAAACTGGTTCCCGACTGTTTGCTATGTAATTGTAAGTACCAACCGAGTCCCGACAAGTAAATCAATAATTTAGTAAGAATTCTCGAACTTTATTTATATGGAAAATGCTAGAATATCTGTATTGTTCGTCGTTTCTCGAGAATTCTTAGCATATTTACGCTGAAAAGATATCTCATCTTCTACAGAGTAGGCTTCCAAGAGCCACCGGTTTCTTCAGAAATAGTCAGGAACTTAGCTACGATGTTAGATTTGCGCTCGCTCGCTTTGCTATTACAAGCATCGCTTGGTATCTTCTACGAATCTTTTTATTTCAATTCCATGTTTGAATTTTTATTTAGAATTGAAAATATGTACCTACTTATAAATACAGGTTCCAGGATTGCCTGGAATTAATGAGCCCTGTAGTTTATTTGTTACCAGTACATGCCAACGCTGATGTGCTGTGTGACTAAATCTTTTACAGAAACATTCAAACGCCCAAAATCATGCAGGCGTCGTGCGGACTGACTGTGGGCTATGTGAGATAAAAGTAACCCAGGGTCAACTGACTCTCACTCAGAGCACTATTGATGAGCCCGTATAAAACAATAGATTATGTACTTCCATGGCTCCGGCACCATAAAGTCAATTTAAATTAGACGTTTTGTTTTGATTGTGTACTGAAAATGCTAATACTAAAAGTGTTTATTTATTCCTATACTAAAAAGGAGATCAAGATCAGAATGTGGAATTGATGGCATCCCATTCTTCTGTAGAAATACAAACTACGTACAAAACAGATAAGGCGGCATAATAAGAGGAGTAAATAATTCTGTTGACTGACCTTATGTAAATGTTCGAGGGCAAGGATTATTTCTCCAATGTAGATTCGTACTTGAGTCTCAGTAAATCGTTCTCTTTGGTATAAGTGCGTGAACAGCTCACCACCGCTCACATAGTCTGTAATAAAAATAAATTATTCAACAAATCAATACAAAAGCCAACAAACACATAATACCAAAACTACGATTGTGTCAATGTCATTCCTTACACTTATCCATCATACAGTTATGATATTATTTAGTTGCAGGTGGATGGCATTCAGAAACCCCCAATTCCACTTATGCATATTACATACCTATTTATTCTGGGTTCTCGGAAAGTCAGAACCCCCTGGTGACTTTCACTTTAATCTAACCTATAACCAATCGTATGCCCGAATAGGTACCTTTAAACGGCAACTATAGAATACAACCTAAGGCCGTAATATTTACCACGTATTTTCTGGAAATCCATAACAATAAGTAATATACAGAATCCATTTCGCACATCAATAAATATATACATATATTCCGCAATATGTTTGTGGGACTATGCCACCGATTTTAATTCAATAATCCAAAACAACATGTTTTCCTTGGTTAATTTCCGAGGAATCACTAAACCAATCCAAAGTAATACAATTAAAACGATGTGCTCGATGGATAATAGGGTTAATGAAGTCCCTCCTTGACTCGGTCTTCAGTCATCTTCACGGTGGAGATAAGGAAGCGTAAATTAACCAACACGGTTCCTTTTTGGAAAGCCACTCGGCTCTTCCTTCATTATACTTTATAGCCTTAACTCTTCTCACACCACCATCACTCCACAATGGAATTGAGATGCTGTAATTAGGTCAAACCATGACACAGAAACCGAATTCGATTCCTTCTTCTCTGCCACGCTCCGTACACAGACCCACACCTACTCAATCGGCCTGGAAAACCGGATATTTCACTTTGAAAATGGAACTTGTTCCCCAAGCCCCAAATATCGATAACTCAATTATAGTATCAATATCAAGTTTTCATAAAAAACAAAGATTCTCCGTGTAATTCATCATTGGATTTCGACATGACATGGTGGAAAAATACCTTAAAGGATATTCCCATATAATTGGCATGCCAGTAAAGAGTTTTTATACGATATTAGCTTTTTTCATTATTAGGTTGGTTCAACGAGGCGATGGGAGCTGAGCTGGTACGAAGGAGCGTACGAAGCACGACCATAGACCATAGCTCTACGTCTATCTTACAGTGATCAGAGTAAAAGTAGGTCATCAACATCATTTTGCAACTTTCTCACATCCCCACGCCGCACAGCATTCATCCATTAAGTTTTTTTTTCTGCCTAAACATCACTTCGTCTAAAATACATGTATGCATAATACATTGTAATAGGAACTACGAAATGCTTTCGGGCTTGTGCAGAAAAACAGAGGTATCATAATAAGTAATGTGAAATGTATACAGGCTACAAGCTTCATGCGAATAAATAGAACTTCTCAACCTGCCACAAGTTACGTCTCAACGCATTTAAGTTTGACAGTATTTTACAACATGAAAGTAGAAGAAAGCTACAGAGTTATGCCTCGTGGGGAAAATATTACAAGCATTCGAAATATATTTAATCACTCTTTTATTAGCCATAAGTCTCAAGCAGGAAATACTTCATATAATTTTCCCTTATGCAAAAATTGAGCCACGACTCACGTAGCAATAATAAGGAAATGAGTAAATGAACGTAATAGATCAAAATAAAAAGTGTGTTGAAGTTCTCATAGCTCTAACCCCAACGAGACAATTGAATAACCAACAAGCAGAGAAAGTTCGATGCACTTAAGGGAAATCCCACAGGGTGAGGAAAAGCCATTATCAGTCAACTGGCCAAAGGATAATACGCTCTTTCAGACGAAAACCAAATCAAATGAAAACTCGTTTAGCAAAACATTCTGAACACAATGGAAAAATTCAACTCAGTACGGAACACTGGATTAGGTACTCTATTTGTATTTGTTACTTCCGTAGTCGGCTTCGGCTTCACCGCTGTAACCGCAACGATTGATTTATACTCGGTTCGGTTCAAGAAAGATTCTTAATTTACATGGGAAATGCACATAGCGCATAATAAAATTTGCATGTGCAGAAAATTGGATTTATTCTCATACACTGTACTATGTTGTCATTAGGATCCAAAATCCAACGGACAGGAATTTGGCGTGCCCATGCCAAAAATTGCTTTGGATATTCAAGGCAGCGCACTTTTGTACCCCTCCATTATGAATTTCCTGGATAAGTTATTATATGCACGTGCAGTTAATCGTCCCCAAAAGTCAACATTCTGTATTCCCCATAAATCCTGTACTGCTACCAGAAAACAAAATCGAAGTTTGGTCTAGAAAGTAGGTCATCCCAATACTTTATACAGGTAGGTATAGGCTCCAAAAGCCTTGACTTGGTGGGTAGTGGCAGTGGGAACCAACAACTACCAGTGAAATAGGAATAAAATGTTAGGCATTATTCTAGTCAAGCATTTGAAAACAATGAACTGGTATAAATTCAAATGCTTTCAAATCTGTCCAATATTATAGTGAGCACATATTAACTAGATATATTAGGTATGCACCGCTCAGTTCAAATTCAGTAATTGTTAAAGAGAAGATAATACCAAAAATAGAAATAGAATATTCAAATATGCATTTATTTGACTAATAAAGATAACCGAATTCTCAGAAATAGCTAGGATTTTCCTTCATGAAGCAACATACGCACACATAATGAGCTTGGAATAAGGACAAAGTCCTGAGTCAGCGTATCGCCTATCCCTGGTTCACAAAAGGATACTTAACACGGGAAATGCTCATTTCGTATTACTTGACTTGCATGTCAATCACGATTTTGGTTCATCAGAACTCCAAGAGCATTCTGTAGTATTCTGAAATGACGCTGAACAGTTTCAACTTCCTCTTCCTCCCTCCTCCCATGTTTATACACAGAAGGCAGTCACCAAATTCAATTCAATGTTTTTTTTTGTATGCTACTATTTTTATTTTTAACAGCGAGGTCAAAGCCAATGAATTGTTGCGAATAGACCATTCCAAATTCTATGGACCAACTCCCTTTCGTTGTTTCGGCCAAAACGAAATTGCTACTCATGGATTCTGTTGTACAGATACAAATACAGTATGAGGTGGGGAGACCCTGTAATGCCAACGCCAAGTGCTCTACATAGACATTATTCAACTTGACCTTGTTCAATACAATTATAATCCTTTGAAACAGATGATAGTTTACTCAAGCAAACCTCCAGCACCGTGCAAGATTCAGTTATCGTGATGAGCACTCATTAAAAAGTGATGTAAATTTGGTTTCTAAAAGGCGTGTACAGGGAGTGCACAGATAACTGAGAAAAACATTCAGAAGACCACTGAATAAACACTGAAGTAGCTCATGAAGTCGATAAGCGTCTAGCAATTACCATCAACTTATATGACTCCAAAATCTTTGCAACAACTTAGAACGTTCTGGGTACTGTGACTGTGTAGCACAAAGTCTTACTTTAAAATGAAATATTTATTTATTCAAGCATACATATCTAGAATGCAAACATACGATATGTCAATGTCTATAGGCATTCCCCGATTTGAAGAGGGAGCGACACCTTTTCTAAGGTATACAGGTATTTCAATATTAGAGAAGTACCTCCCCGTTTAACTGTATCATGCTTAAAAGGCAAGGATTCGGGGTCATCAAATATTCCAGCTGATAAATTTTCTATTGACGACTCGAGTCTACAGCACAAGTGTTCGAGAAGAAAGGGAATGAATAATTTAACGAGGCCGTACTTTAAAACATGGTCTAGTTTCCTGGAATTCCGGCCTGGAGTCAGGAAAAATCAATGTCAATCCAATACCTTGCCTCGTTGGACTCAAAACGCTGCCTTACTAAGAAATTACCCTACCCATTTTTCTCTCTGTATAATTCCATGGTAGTAACAAAGCAATTAATGGAACAAGCTTCGGCAAACCAGCTAAGCTTTTCTGATCAGCTGTTTTGGGGCATCTGCTCTATTTTCCTCAATTTGACATGGTCATTGAATGGGCATGAGCCTGGAACGAAGAAGACGCTCGTTCCTGCCTGTAACCCGATCTTCTGTTCTATTCTGTCCCATATGCCACACCGGAGGAGTTCTCAACCGCACACCGGGCCCAGGACTCTTCCGCTTCTTGAGAACACGAACAGATGTGATCTCAATGGAATACTCCTTGTAGAAAGTGCATCTTTAGAAAATGCCCAAATCCTCAAGAAAACGAAGAATACGGTGAACGTATTTGAAGCAGGTGATAAGTAGGAACCCAAACTTGTGCTTGGAAACAAGTTAGCGGTACTATATTAAGCAGGCATAACCAACTCTACACTGACTCATAACAACACATGAATAACGAAATAATTATATTTAATAGCAACACACTATTATGACATATGTTTATATACCAGGTGTCAACTATAAAGTGGCAAATATCTCAACCGTGGTAAGTCCCTAAAACAAGTGCTTTGTTGGTGTAAACAATAAACGGAATCGAAAGTGTACTTACTTTATACTACAGTAAATCAATTTCAGGAAATTGAAAGATTAAAATGGGAAATTTAGACAATTGAAATGATAGGAATATGCGTAAAGTTAAAAGGGCATCTGAACCTGACCTGCTGATCTCATTATCGTATTACCCAATGATGGTTTTGGGAACACTACTGTGTTCTGATTCATGCAAACGCAAGGTAGCATAGATAATAGCGGTCGCACCTATCGCAATCTGAGGATATATGCAATAGGACAATCATGAACAGAGGAACTGAATCAGACAGGAGTTACACACCACACACAAGGGACATTCATTAGTTGTACTCGGTTCGCTCTCTAGCTTCCTCACAACGTTATAAATCTCGGCAACTTGCAGACAGATGAATGAATTGAACTGACTTCAATCAGTCTGACTGGGCAGAATAATAAAACATGAAATCGGTTCATCTTGTGAAGACTATAAAATAAAGACGTGTACATATCTGCAAAGTAAAAAAGCTTTCTTACATCATTCTCATCTAGGTAGATATACCCGTAATCTTGGCTGTGGATGTGGATAGCCACATAATCCAACTAATTGCATTGGCAAATGGCGTGCAAAAGCCGCAGCATACTGTGAACAAGTAATAGCAGCGGCATGAGCAACAAACAACATGGAATAGAACATAGCTACCTGTATGAGCCCTACATAACTGCCCGTAACCTACTGACACATTTTCCACAGTAGAAAATGCCTGCCTCACTGAAAACTCACTGCTTTTATTTCACCTTGCGCAACCCTTCATCTTCATAATCTCATTCTGAGCTTTGGGCTCTTCGTTCTCCAAATAGCAAAAATAATCACAAGCGCCGTCTCCGCCAGAAGAGTCGGAAGAGATGCTTTCATTCAACTCAAATATTTAAACCTGCAGCAACCACGCAGTACGCAGTACGCACGAACTGCCGACGCCGACACAGAGCTCTTAGCTAGACCCACCTACACGTGTCCGACTTTTGATAACAAGGAAGCTCATATTTTTTCAGCTTCTTGTTACCCACGGGTACCATTCAAACCGAGGCTTTATTAAATCCAATTTACCCAGAACGGTTTTTGCAGAAAAATCACTGAATTTTCAATCTGAGAAGGGCTCCTCCAACTCCAATACGATGACGTTTATTATTTACTAACAAGATATGCTATACAAGCAAAATGAAAAAAACACTAATACACATACTAGAATAATATAAGTTCCTTTGTATAATCATCGTAATAGCCCTAATAGCATGTCTAGGTTATTCGATTATTGTTATTACTCAATACCAGAAAAAATCCGAGGCCCCAACTAGTGTGTATGTAGTAATACTTGATTTAGTAGATAATTTGAGCCGTGTGGAAAGGGGGTTTCTTTGCCTTAGTTGTAAATACCTAGATAGAAGAGGAGTGTGAAATTATCATCATAATCACCACTATCACTTCAGCGCGATGTACTGTAATATATTAGTGTACAACTTCACCAGCCAGTAGTGTTATTATTATGTAAGTATGCCAGTACCTTTAGTGAGCCACGACAATTTCACGCTACTCTGCACTGCATGCCTGCCTGGTATAACGTGGTAATACGGCGTGTTTAAGGCTGAAGGGAATTTCAAGCCTCAAATCAGAGTTATTACATCTAGATTTGGACTCAGTAAACACACTCTATAGAAAACCGTTCAGTAGATATATATGTATTTGGCAAAAATGGGTCAAGCCATAAGAGGCGGGTCGAGAATATGGGTGAGTGGTTGACATAATGCCTGCCAAGTATTCTTGTCTAAGCGCCGGCCCAACCTACGCTTGTGGAAATATCCTGCATTCTTTGAATACATATATTGTGTTTGAAACCATGTTGCCTCTGATTGCGTTTGGCCTGACTTCCACTTGGAATCCTTATACTATCGTCAGCTCAGCATGTAGCATCCCTGACACGACAGTATTGAACAAGAACTACATTAATTGTAGCACTTCCGGTACCCTTGACTTCCATTGTGTAACATAACATTTTGGCAATGAGGTGAGCTAAAACTTGGAATGCCGTTTAGCTGATCATTTGTATGAAAATTCTTCTTACAAACCAATTTCTCTTCCTTGAATACAACGGACATCAACTTTCCCCGCACGAGCACGCGGATGTGAAAGTCCTAGTGAAAGTATTCACCTGGACTTGGATAAATGTTGGATCGATGAAGTGACTTTCTCATATCGTCCTGTTTGTTAACATATTGAATTATCTACAGAATTTGAGGTGCTGAATCGCACTATATTCATCACATTCTTGATTCCTTCCCATACACCGTATCGGAAGGGTCAAAATTATACGAAATCCGAATAATGAGTATTACAGCAATTACTTGTAGCGACAATTTTCCTGTAGGTCTGAAACGGAATATAATCTAATTTTTCACATTTTGTAGAAGCTTCCTGCTTTTAGTAGAATAGACATATTTCACGGATTTCGTGTAATCAAATGCCTGAGCCTGAGCCCATCTCATTAACCCGACCGGCGGCGACGCGGACTCAGGAACGGATTATTATAGGCAGGAGGACTAATAATGCAATAACAATTCTTATTTTCATATTACATCTATTTTGTATTCAAGCTTTCCTTCAGGTTAGTCTCCATGCTGCTGGTAGTATGAAATATGGTGGTAGTATTACAGCCTGACAAATGTCCGCCTAGCGATTACAACAGTGCCTGTTCTATCCTTGACACCAATCTTTGTAATTCACCTTCTTACATTCAGACACAGACCTATATTATACTCAACAATCGCAATAGCCAAGCACAAACTACAATCTACTACTTATCATAGAAATTCATCTCTATTTCCCATTCCACTAACAAACTCCCATAATTATGAGTGCTATACAGGCAGGCAGTGCTTTGTAGCACATGATATCTTAATTCACCTGCTTACAGTTTATCTATACATATACACATATTTTCAGATGAATTATATTGTTGGGAATTATCGCATAGGGGGAATATCTATATTATAACTTATTGTAACAAGCCAGTAGGTATAGTCTCATCCCACTATCAATCTTTCATTAACCTTGGATCGATCCAAAATCGATTAGTAAAAGTGAAGACCTTCATAATATTGAGTAGATTTTTCCAACCCAAATGACAGGAATTATTAATAGTGGGAGTGGAATGGACGGTTTTTGGTTGTTTGCTGAACATTCCATATCTAAAGTACGATACGGTGTATCGCGTCCCCGCAGATATTCCCAGAAATCTTTACATTAGTACTTCCCTCCCACTACTAACTGCTCCTCGTCTGTAGATCATCGCCCAAGCCCTACATTTCACAATGTTTGTTTTTGTAGTCAATATTAATATTACGGAACTTCCAAAGACATTGCCGACTGGCTAAGCTAAACGAATATGATTTTTTTTCGTACTACATCTACTATTTACATTCGTACAAAACTTAAATATTAAAACAATGCACATGGGGATTTCAACTGCTTCGTTAACTAGAACGTGATAAATTTCTTGGTCAGAAATCATTCAGTTAACTTAACCCGTTAATTCCACGTTTGATGCTGATGACCTTCAGTCTTCAGTCCAGCACGTGCCCTCTCTATGGAATGAAGACTGAAAGAAGAACACGCCTTCAAAGGGAATCTCGTCGTGCACTGGTTACTGGTGTGTACTTATAGCTGAAGCATCAATTACTGATGCTCTTCTCACATTGGGACCAGAGTCATTATTTATTCCAGGATTGGAATGAGAACTACCGTGATGGGTGCTCTTCTTGGTAAGTAATATTTGAATAATGTACGGCAGATATTATATGAGAAGAGTTGCCTAACTCCTAACTCGAACAGAGACTTCCAGTCCAGGGTAATGAAATGGAAAGAAACTCACCGAGGATTAGGTGGAGCTTGGCATCCGTTTGAAAGGCGTAATGAAGAGTGACAAGGAAGGGGGACTCTCGTACGGCTTCCAGAACTTGACGCTCTGTCTTCGTGTGCTCCGTCGTCTTCTTCTTCTGAACAATTGCCGCCTTCTTGAGCACCTTCATGGCATAGAGCTTCCCATGGTCATGCCCCCCCACTTTTCGGACTAGAAACACTTTTCCGTATGCTGCAAAGAAAAGAAATATAATATTTAGTTTAACGGTCATCAATTGTTTGGGTAGCCCTAATTTATGCTCGGTTAGGTTAGGTACATCAACTAAGCAGAAACCATATGACAACTTCATACGCACAAACAACAAATATTAGGTGTTATTAACCACTACAAATCACAAGGTCAACTCATAAAAAGTGTGACGTTCGAAGGAATAAGACGGAAGGTCACGAGACTTTCAATAACAAGATTTCATGAGGTGCAATATGCTATGTATGATTCGAAAGATCTCCATCCATAATAGTAGGTATGATTATTCCGAAAATAAATATCAATGAAAACATCATCTGCCAATGCCCGCTGTACTTAAAACCAGACGGAATACAAAACTTGATAAACGGCAGATCGTTGAGTAAACACAACTAATTGAAATTGAGCATCATTAATTTATTGAAATCATGCAATTAGTCACAATTACGACAATTCACACATGCTACAAATCGTCAACTGAAAATAAGACTTAAATTTCTACATACAGAGAATCATTGATTTCATTCCCGAAACAGTTAAATAGTCAACTAAAAGCCAAAACGTGGGCAGAATTTCTTCCAACTTCTATGCTTGGTAGTATAATGCTAGTATACTACAGTAGGATAAGATTGGAGTGGACCGTGCAAAATACTGTGTAATGTGCCACAATGAAAGATCAAAGAACCGAGGAGAAATCAGGTCAGGAAGATTCGAGTTTTTTTTTATTTGTATTCTTTCATTTTCTACAAAATCTTCTCGCACGTTCTGCGGACTACAATGGACTGGTGGTGAATTGGTGAAGACAGGCGGGGGAACGGTGGATGCGATCTCTCTGCCTCTTTGATAATCAAGTTGCATTTTTTACTGCCTCACACGCTAATCAAAGCATCCATCCTCTGTTGTCGGGTCGGGTCTCGGGCTGGTGGTAGTTCTAGTACTCCACCAAACGCTACCACTACCACGCCAAAGTGAAAACTAGCTACATTTTGCAAAAAAAAAAACCTTCGCAGTCTTGTCTCAGTCTGACAGACATTCCTTGCAATGTGTTTTAGTGGAAGAATCCCTATGTCTGATTTCCTTACAAAAATGCCAAATCATGTGAATACATAACTGTACTAAATGTAATGTCTGTCTACACAGACAGGACAGACACCTTATTGCTTATACATAATGAAAGGAAAATATTACATAGGAGTGCTTAGATTATTGGTGAAAGGTAGGTCGAATTTGGTCTGACAGAGGAAAAACGACAAAGTACAAAAATTAAAATGTCACGAATAAGCCACTCTGCATGGCATATTGCATATATAGGTACGTATCACCCCACCTGCCAGATTGAGGATAAAATGACTAGGAAGGAAGAGCAAAGAGATTTCCATAGTTGATATTAAATATTGATCTCGATTAAATATGATTTAATCATACTAGACATGATCTGGTCCATAAATAAACGCCATCATCGAGGTTTCACCTACATTTCGTTCACTTTAAGACTCCTTGATGTTATTTTTATCACACGAAGGACTCGGCACGCTGTCAGGCCAGAGATCAGTGCATGCCTCTCCTGTTGCACATTATTTGATCCTTCCTTATACTTCCTTACTGTAAAAATTCCTCGTGCCAAAAAATTCTCAGAGACGAAATGATCCTGCAAATGCATTTCGAAAACAAAAGAAAAGTCTCATAGACTCTATTTGCATTTGCTTCCTCAAAGTATTCAGACAGTAAGTATGTTTCGTCGATGAGTGACACCAAGTAACAATGTGGAGTGAGACAATATTTATTTAAAGCACCTTACATGAGCCTCAAAATCCTGAAACTCTGATATGGACTACGCGGTTAGAATACTTAAAATGGAGGTTGGCACAACATTACATTAGCCCAGCCCATTTGAGGCGAGCTTCTCGAAGCGGAACGCATGAACACTAGCCTTTTGCCTTGCAAATCTTCCTAACCGTCGTGTAGTCATCCCCAAGTGTAGGTAGGTACCCTAAGTAAGCCAATCCTTACCATTTCAACACAATCTCAATTGTATTGTTGTAAGAGTCTCCACGTAGAAGCTATTTTTTATATAATATACCTGTGCCAAAGAGAGTTAACTGTACTTCCATTTTTTCCCTATCCCCTTCACTACTACTGTACTATTTGTTTCAATTGTTGCCTTACCGCACTCACTCCTAACTCAAACCTCAACAACAACAATAAATTGCTATTTTTTTGCTCAGCTAATGACAGGGTCTTTAGTTCAAGTTTCTATGCTCTCCACCATTTTCCGTAAGTACGTGTGAAACCTCGACATTGTGCTTCCACACAGCCCAGCAAAAGATTTTACAAGCCACCAGACAACCGGAACCATGTCAAGAATCTATTTCGTAGTCTCATACAAAACTTTTAACTTTTTATTGAACCAACTCAGCGGCTGCACGGAAGTCGATGTAACGGGTCGAGAAACATTCCATTCCCACATTCTCCACAATACAGGAACGAGCATACAGCAGGAGTGACAGAGAAATTCAACATTTTGAGAGAAAAACAAATTGGGAATCACTATGATCCCGAACCCCGGGTACTTCTTCCCTCTGGAATTCGAGCAAAAATGCCAAATAGCAACAGATCGGGGTTGCCATCGCTAGAAGTTACACATAAATTGTCTTCAACAGCGGAATATGAAGTACTATGAGAATATGGGCTACATATTCAGAGTTCAGAATGCCTGTGTAATCTCACTTCATCAGAATAGTTTTGCATCACCACACACTGTCAATTAACAGAGACATGGGCTGACCAAGGCCGTCTCTAACTCTTGGACCTTCAACTAAAGCTACAATAATATAAGTATGTGTGCAAGAGTACAACTAGGCTGCTCATGTGAAATGCTTGGAATTCAATTCAGTGTTCTTGGTATGTACATAGTATTAACTGCTACCCTGATGCTTGGTTCTGAGTCGAAGCGAAAAAATATGGTGGCGTGTGGCGTCGGATTTGCAACCGCGTCAACATGTAAGTTTCGATATTTGTTTTAGAAATACCCATCTGATCAGTTTGTTACAGATTTACATATATATTAATTTGAAAATTTAAATTCCATTTTTATGGAAAAGAATGAAATTTCGCCTCAAATCGGACCTAACCAACTGATCTAACTGGTTATACCGTTGCTTCTTTTATCCAAAAAATCCTTTCCGGAAACATCATTTATACATGTAGGAAAGATAGTCATCTTATAGTTGTAAATTCGTAATGTAACGAAAATAATGGATTTTTTTGCAGAGAAGGAAAGAGCGAAGCAGCAAAGCATGACAGAACAGAGTCAGGTACTCTGGTGCCTGGGACGCCGGCCTGCCTACTCGCTGGCATGTCTTGTTTTATATGCGCCAGCCTTCACTCTCATGTGAATACAATAGAATCCTCTGAGGAACTAACTTACCATGCAAATACATAATAAAGAAATGGATAGGAAGAGCCAACAACCAAACCAGCAAAGCAATGACCTAAATCCAAGTCCTGTTACTTCTTTTCGAGTTGTCTTATTAGTGGCTTCCCACGAACGAACAGGAGTGCCCAACTCCAATGTAGTAAATGTCTGAACCAAACCAAGACCAAGACATGCACACCTTCAATTACAACGCCCTGTCCTGTCTTGTCTGGAAATACTTACAAACTATGTACAAACAATTTAAATGTTGGATAAACTTGGAACTTTTTCAAACATTTCCCATAATGAGATTTTGACAAAATTAAATAAAAACTACTTACGCCATTGTTTGAGCTTTATTACGGCTTTACTGCTAACCCATATCATAAAATCAATGTCAACCAGAGAACCCGATTTTAAAATAAGTGAAAGAATAAACTGGAACTGTATAGTTTCAACGGGTTATGCATTTGATGTCTCTGATGGTCTTCGATGGTCAATCCCTGAAATGCAAATATTTAAAATGCCACACTGTTAGCATAGCTACTGAAAACCCGAACCTTGTCCTATGTCCTGCACTTGTGTTCTCAAACTGAAATGATTCTACGCTTCGTCAGAAGAATAATATTGGTAATAACTATGCCAATACCAGTTTTGGGGAGATATATTTCTCTTGCTGCTCACGTAATTATCATATCGGTTTGCGTGCTGAAGATTATGCTTCTAAATAATACAGAAGTTGGCTTCAAGTTTCAAGACGAAGGTAAAGTGGGTCATTTGAATTTGAATGAAAGTGTCACACATGGCGACGTTACTCGCTAACTAAAAAAAAAAAGAACGGCATGGGTTAACTACTACAGATACTGTAAAATTCCACCTTCTCAGCATTGTAAATAAATTAATTCCGCTAAACTGTGTATTGTGTATAGTTATGGGTCCTCCATGGAACTCTCTTTAAAGCTCTGTTAAACAATCTTTAAATTTCTCTTTGGGATTAATATCTTGACGAACACGAAAACAGATTTGCATACAGGTATAATATGCGTGCGATGTTTCAAAATAATACCCAAAGCCTGTCATCTACTTTCGAGCATAATTTTTGGGTGTATCTGTAAGATTCTGAAAGACGCCTAAATCAGTGAAGCTGAAATTTAAGAAAAGCATTAATTCACTTTCACTTCTGTACAAGAGACAATCTCAGGTTTACTAATCTGAAACTAAGGAAAGTTTTTATAAATAATCCTCTCCTTAAGAAAGTATATAGAGCGTAAACTATTTGGAATCCAAATTGAAGAAAGCAAAATATAGACTCAATATTGCATACGTTATTTGATCACGCATACCACACCACTGAATTTATAGTTTCAACAAGTCAAACTGATACATATAAAATGTAGTTGTAATTGTACCGATGATGAGAGGAAAATTAATCGTCAGAGGAATGAGAGCAAGACGGAGTTTAGAAAGCGAAATTTTGGAAAAGCTCATTTGTTTTCTATGAATTCGTTATTCTGACTTGCCCGTTAATCGGCGTGTGAACCTATCATCACTTCACTGAAATTCATACTCATTGTCTGAATCCAAGAAACTAACCAGAACCAGAGACTACGTCTGACATTTTCAAAGAAATTCCAACTGAACAACCTACATCATAGTTTTAAGAGAAAATATGAGAAAATTATAAATGAAACCCTGTAAATACTTGATACGTTTTCCCTTGAACCCCTCCAGTTCGAGTTTAGCTCTAAGGAGATGGTTTATGGTCACACAACCCACAATTGAGTGACATTCAAATTATTTGATAGCTGGAATTCAACATCACGTTCATCCCCAGAATGGAAGATAGATTCAGTTATTACTTGTTGTTGCTTCTATTTGAGATATGAATTTACATATAGGTACCTACGTTGAAATGATAGATAGAACAACATAGAGAACGACCCAGAACAAGGTCACCTGAAGCTCTAAAGTCCGCAGTAGTATATGTTATGTTTTTTTTGTTAGCTTGTCCTTCCTAAAGAACTAATCAGCCCTCTGGCACGTACAATTATTTAACCATGGACTTTGGAGAAGGGAAAGGGCAAGGATGTAAAAGTTGTGGAAATAGGGAAAGTTTCAGGTTGATTGCATCACCAGGCATAACAATGGCAAGTCTTCACAAGGATACTCCACACGCTACACAAGGAAAAATTCAAGAGCATATCCCAACCAAAGTATTGAATTGAGTTAATTACAAGTTCCTGAAGGCTGAGGCTGGTTTTGTAATAAAGGCAATAAGGCATAACCAACAATGCAGAGTTTGTTGTATCCTCTTTTCAAGACAATGCAAATCTGATCAGTATCCGCAGGAATTTCTGTGTTTTCCAAATGTTTTGATGTGCAGAGATATGTAGATACCCATGACGCGGCGCGTATACCAATTATTACACAAGCTAAGCACGTAGTAAAATCGCTTTAGTAATTTAATTTTAATTTGAGTATGCACCATTAAGAGTGGCGAAGTTTAGTGAATGCTTGGTAGATGTAAATAAATAAACAGAGCTTGAAAATTTATGTGCGCTTATGCATCTGTTTAATACCCATCTCGACGATGGCATATTTAATTCCACAGTCCACAGTGTAGAAAAAGCTGCAGAGGAGTACACAGTACAGAGTAGTCTGTAAATATAGGTCAGGCCCTGGTCGTAGTAGTAAACAAAAATAGCCCTGGCATTTAATGCAATTGAGAACTTCATCCTTTATTTAATTGTGGTTAAGGCCGATCTGACTGGACTATGAATGACATGACGAACTGTGTCGGATTATCCCAATGCTCCTGCACTCTAAACTACATACTCCGCGTGTGTGTTTGTGCAGCCACGCACGTGGAGATCGAAGTTTGTATGGTACATTCTAAAGTCCATGTAGCCATGTAGCAGATGATTTGAAGAATTAAAGTAACTTCCTAGTTTATTCATGGCCATTCCCATACTTATCCACCATTGCAGGCAACATGCAATCAACTACGCAGCATGCGGGCGTATGTACAGCAGCACAACTGCTCGATTAAATATGCTTCGGATTTTGGTTCATTTTCCTCCTAATATTATTTTTATCACCATCTCCATAAAACAATGAACTTAAAACTGCTGCCAGGCCGAGAGAAGTAGCACTGGAAATCCCTATTAAATGCAATGATTATGTAATGGCCGTTTTACTATTTATTTACAACCATGCCCACCTGGCAATTGCCTGTTGCATTGAATTGAAGCTGCTGAGCTAATAGCAGCTGCAAACTAAAATACTAAACTAAAGTGCAATAGGCTGTACAAGGTTACAACCAGTTTTCAATGCCACGCATTTTAAACACACACAATGGCAGGATCACATAACGCAATGTTCTGTAATTTATCCAGCATCTATCCCACGTGTAGTTCGAGGTCTTACGAAATGCGGAAAATTTATAAAAGAATCAATAATATGCAAAAATGTGCAGGCTGCACGCTAATCATATTAAAGTGAATCTAGGTGCGCTCGCAATTTTAATAGTATCCATCGTATCACAGTACTTAAAACTTTTAAACTTGCATAGCATATGTAATTTTCCGTGTGTCTGAATATGGAACGATCACAGGTCTCTGTCTTGTATTAAATTATACACTGCCAAGTACTCTGTATACTGTAGTTTTGATGATTACCTAAACAATACTTTCTGTACATGGGCTTAATACTGAAACGTATCCTTAGTCACACTTCGACATGAAAATGGACTAAGTAAGCTAATGTTGAGCGTGTAGGAAGGAATTAGATATTTCTAATTTTAATCCCGGCTCATTCTAAATACAAAATACGAATGATGAGCAAAAAATCTAATCAAGACCTTCGTTTTCCGTCTGCGGAGTATATGCGTGCAAGTTTGAACATTTGCGTTTGAAACTAAACGTACTGTATCCTACGGATGTGTGCTACAGTCACCTGAATCTGGCAAAAATCTAATTATGTTGACACGCCTCTGTTCAAACCTTCTCATCCGCGTATGCGTCCTCGGAACTCCATATACTGTAGTACAGATTGTACTCTAAAGTGTCGGTCCCCAAAATATTTACATCAGCAGTCATGGACATACTATTAAAACCTAAAAGCATAGCACTTCCTAAATAGATGAACACTACTTGTGTAAGTGTGCACATAAAAATCTAGATTTTCTCACGGGTTCATCGTTCAACATTCAGAACTTGGAAATAAAAAAAATCTTTACATCGTATGCACAGAGTGCGAAATACATAACGGCACAGTACACACACTAAAAAATTAAGCATGCTTAAACTGAATACATTTCGAACTCCAGATCCACTGTAGTCCAAATACAACTACAAAAAAAATTGGATGTGCCCGGATTTTCTTATACTCTCCTTCTCCTCGTACGGTAAATTTCATGTTTACCAGCCATGAAGAAAATAAGGACATGAATGACAATGCTCAATTCCGTGTGCTCTACGAGACATTTTCCAAGAATTTAGTGCTCTTATTTTAAATTAACTGCACGTATGTAAAAGTCTTTGGTAGAGGATCAAAGGAGAGTTTGATTCAGGTGAAATATGATACAGGCTTTAGTTTCAAAATACATCAAAGAGTCAGAAAACCATACATCCTTTTCCTGTCATTCATTTTTACCTAAGACATAAGATAGGAGGGACCCTGGCCTGAGTCTTCCTGAATTTTCAAGCGGAAACCCAAAGTTCATCCGCTTCTCCCCTACCATAATGACTACGACAAATCTAAAAGTCAAAAATGTCTCGAAGGGAGACTTCAGACTCGTTGAAAATGAAGGGTCAATGTTCATCATCATCATCCATAGCATTAAGTTCGAGCTTCTTCTCCGATATAATCGGTATTCTTAGGGGAGAGTATCTATGAGTATGTAATGTATTCCTTGACTGTGGACATCAGCCCAACGAACAAAGCAACATTAACTGTACACGTGCAACTTTATCACTAATATACCCTACCCACACTGGTAATAGGTGGTAAAATAAGAATTGAAGGGAAGTGCAGGGTAAAAACAAATTCGTGAGTTACTTAACAAGTGTATATAAATTACTGTAAACCCTTGAATTGTACAACTCTTTGTTTCTATACAGATTCAATTGTAAATCTGAAACTTCAACTATATTGTAATGATTTGCTCATTTTCAATTTTACGGACTTTATAAGTAAACAGGTTAATCTGCCGGATAAAGTATACAGTACATGTTACCTACCTCCATATAGGTAAGATCGAAGAAGCCAGAAGTCTTACAAGAATTATGTACGAAAGGAGGCATTTCTCTTCCTTCGTCTCTCTTGTACTTTTTTTGTATGTTCAGTATTCCGCTTGAGTGCTCAGAGAAGCTAAAGGTTCGAAGATCCGTTGTCCTACTTCCTCTTTCTCTCTTTCCCTTACCTTGCCAGCAGCATAGGAATTTTATATGCTTCTCTCGTGACTGGAGGAAGATTAATTTGTTTCGTAAATATGCACAAACGTGAGCAAAGAGATTATGGATTAATTATATGCTAATTGGGATAATGGGCATTAATTTCTAATTCCAAATTGCAATACTAAGTATTTGACGCTGATTTTCCATTAGTTAAACCATATTCCTAGGATTGACCTCGTTGGGATTCTTTGCGGACTGTTGTGGATTAACGATTAAGGCTTGCTAACGTTTCCGGGTCTGATCAAATCCACATACATATATCTCTGAGCTGAACAGGTAGGCGCGTCTACTTTAGCCAATTTCTTGCCGAATTTTCGAAATGAAATACAACTATAAGCGCATTTCAAATCAAATACCTTCTAGATTTCAACGACAAAAAATGTACATATATTTCCTAAGTGCCCATCAGCTACGTACCTCAAATTAGACAGCACTTAAATAACTCAAAAACAGGGTATAAAACATTCACCTCTCCATCAGGTAAGGTAGAAGTAATTGCTATAAGGAAATTTTCAGGAACAACACAGCTAATTAGGAAACAGCTTACCTGTCTTTACCTATCCTAAGAAGTCTATTTCTTAGCATTGATTCTGTATTAGTTTAGTGGGAGGGTGATGGTCAAGCGTACAGATAATTATCTTCAGTTATTTTTGTCAATAGACCCGGCTGGTCAGCCGAGACACCATTAACATTAATAATACTTCATGATTAATGAGTAACACGCTGAAGCCTAAACCCTTTCCCAATTTAAGCCTTTTATGAATAAATAGTTAGCAGAATGCTTTTGTTCGCTAACTTTCAAATGAACAAGATAAGCTGAAGAAGCCATTCGTTGATTTTCCAGTTTGTTAATATACTCAAATGGACTCAAATTTAATTCCAAATGCCAGAGGTCAAGGTTAACTAAGAACAAGAACTTGCTTTCACAATTTGCCCTGACGATAGAAACACTTCAATAAAGAATAGCTAATGAATTCAAACTTAAACAAGAAGGAATTTCAAGCAAGGTCGTTTCAAAGTTGGGATAATCGATATTTTTCCTAGAACTTGAAAACAGTGCAATCAACACGCTCAGCCTAATACAGTTTCAGGCATAAATTAGTTTTCTGACTTGATCTTCTGCTACATACTATCTATTATAGCGAGTAAATATACATCAATAAATCAAACTGTGTGGTATCAGCTCAAAGTCTGGTAAGTTCTGGTCAAAGAACACCGCACGCGCTACACGGAAATTCCAGATGAAATATAATGACACGTACAGTACAGGAGCATGGGCAAAATTTCGGTTGATGCAGGCGGATGCGATGCAAGTACATGCTGTATCGTGGGATAGCAATACAATATACGTGCGAAATACCTGTTGCATCTTTACTGCTAGCTGTATGCAGCTATATATTATGCCTAAACGTAACGCCACCAACGCAATTTACCAAGCCGTCGCGGTGGAGCCGGCATGGCAGTGGTCGGTTCGGTGCTGAACCCACCACGCAGCTAAACATAGAGGAAAATTCTATACGACCGGCGGTACGGCGGCGGCGGACCGGTTTTAGAATTTCATGTAAATCGGAAGGAAGAATGTTATGCCATTTTATAGTAAACTGAAGTATATCTGAACCACGAAATGTGATACATTCTAACACGGAAAATTTAAAGCTAATGACAGCGCAAGACTCCGAGTCCACCTCAAAACAATTAATTCATGTGCCAAAATTACTTCGGCTAAATAAATTTATTCTCGCTTTAGCAAAATCATACAGAGTTTTATGGGCTACTCAGTTATGTAGTTGTTTTCGATACAACTTTTATGCAGTTCAAAAAAATATATAGAAACATTAACATGACGTATCGAGCCAATCTCGAAATGTCAAAAATGAAAAGGTTGCAAATGCAGGATGTTATTTAAGCTTATTGCGAATTACAAGGTCTATCGCCTATCGCCAATATATGTACCTATATGCACACATAGAGAACTATAGAAATATGTATGGCAGAATACACATAATATGCTCAGCCAAGACTTCGCAAAACAAACAGAAATACACAGGCTTTGCAACAACTGCAAGAAGGTGTGATAACACCATGATAGGGGGTTAAAATGTCAAAGTAGAGAGACAGTACACCAAGCAACCACAAATCAGGTATATTAAGAGCAAATTATTAAAACATCGCTTACCTCCTGTGCCAAGGACCTTGAGCAACTCGAAGTTTGACATGTCTACTCGTCCTTTATGCCCCGTGAGGTTCACTGCAAAGAACAAGAAAAAAGAAAATACATGAGCCACTACAGTCAATTCGAATCAATTCCATTTCCTATTATATACCATTACATAAGAATGAGATTCAAACACGAGGAGCTCGCGTGAACTAGATCCAATCCAATCAAAGGTGAAGGGGTAAGCCTCATATTTTGTCAAAAACCCTTACATAATGGAACCAATATTGCAAAGAGCATATTTATTGAATTGAGCCCAGAGCAGAGCAGCTTGGATCTTTTGTGGGAGGCCCAAGTTCGGAGAGTTAGGTGGTGGCACAGGGGTAGTGTAGTAATTGAGTATGGGACTGGGACTCAAGAGCAGGAGAGTCAAAGTCAACGACTTGTACGAGAAAACGACCTTGACTGGCACTGGACTAATGGTGAATGATCTGCTGGTTCCAGCCAATGCCCTTCTGCCCAAATCAGACCTACCTTTATAAGTATATGGACATGGGAAATTGAGTCTATCTATCCATCCACGGAGACAAATGATGAGGTGGATGTGGATCTCGCTTGGAAAACTACGGTGCCGATTCACAGTTGTTTAGTTTGTGTTAATGTTTTATTAAAGGAGGCTAATACAGGTTTACACACGGAGTTTCATGCTCGGTCTGTCCATCCATTATTACCTATTCATTGTGATCATTGTCCGCTAACTGCGCTTATTTTTTATCTTCCCTCATTTATAAACCTGTCTGTCATTAAGGCATTCCCCTGCTCATCTTATATATCTACTTCCTTCACACATGACTTACTGGACTCCATCCGGGACTCTTTCAGTTGCACAGCACAGCAGTAGTTATACAAGACAACAACTGGTACTGGGGAGTCAACTTCACGCTAAGTAGACCAAGTCAAAGAAAGAGCTTTGAACTCTACAGGCAAACTAATGAAAATCTTAGGTTAACTGACAGCTCACTATGTACAACAGTGGTATATGTCGCATTTGCCTACGAGGCAAGGGAAGTGGAATAATCAATATTTCTTTCCAATCACCACCACAGCTAGCAAATGGAAGAACTATTATAGGAAGTAAATGTGTGCACAATATTTATGTAGATTGTAAGGCACCATCAGTGAAAAGCATTATCAGGGTTTAAAGAATGACATTGACAATCTAGCATTAAGTAATACAATGAGCAATGTGGATACGCATAAACTAATCTGATATGAGTGATATGCCGAATGCCGCCTACTAACTGATAAGTAAAATGTTTTCATGACTTTCTAAGCACATTGTTTTGAATAGATATCAATATAGCCTGGGGGTTTCCAAAATATACAAGTTATACTGGTATTTTAGTTTTTAGTGTTATTCGCAGAGTTTTTCCAAAAGGACACCCTGGATATACAAGATACAATGACATGACAGCACACAGCTTCCGATATATTCCGTTGTTGGTAGAAGTGAGACTTACAGGAAAGCTGATAGGAAAGTGAGTCACTGAACTCGGGAGTGAGGGCCATGGTAATAATTACACTGTGAGGAAGAAGGGTCACTCGTCAGCTCCAAACCAATCTTCGGCTGACTAAGTAATCTCAAAATATTAACCCTATTCCATGGCTTATCTCAGCCTCGGCTGTTCAAACCTTTGGTTCCCGAAACTGATTAGACGGTTCATGGGAAGTCGATGAGCACAGGATTATACCACCTTCCCTGGAATTGTTGTTTGAAGAGGCCAATGCCACAAGCATACGCCCTACCTACATGCGACTTTCAATCCTCGTAACCGTAACAAGCACAAAGATGGGATTTAACCACTATTAACTTTGGAACCCAAGAAAACACAAATGTCATTAGCCCGAAGGTTCAGGGGTTAATTTGTTTTATAATTAGATTCAGGTGATAGTCACCACTCGATATGCCTTTCCAGACTGGATCTTTACTTTAGGCTAATGAGAGCATAATTTTTAATGCCTCAAAGTAGTTCACAAGATTCGGATTCAATTGTTACGTATCAGGAATTACTTTATTATACTGTATGGTTGCAATTAGGGAAACTATTAATACTGTTTTTCCAGTCTGGCACCATGCTTTACTGATACGGTAAACTGATTGGGTGTAAAGTACTTCACTTCTGCTAATGACACAATATATTTATGAAAATATTTGTATTTCATATAGACAAGTGAGGGTAATCATATCAGATAATTAATGTGTGGATTGTACGATATGGTAACTGGTAAGTTTGTAATGTATGTAGATGAACCGAAGGGTTCATGAGCTTCCCCACAGTTCATGGAACCACTTGTTTGTCATTCTCGAGCAGTTGTTGTCAGAGTCGTCCGATGGAGATTATTAACTTTTACGATTTTACGCAGAAATAACCTGCTTACATGTATTCGTACAATTTCGGACTTTGTTGGTAGCATTGTTGTGTTATTTCATAAGAATTATATTATTATTCCTAATGGAAGAACACGTAAAGTTTTTGGATTTAGTTGTAGTTTGTGAAACTATCCATGTAAAATTTTTGGAATTTCTCCAGGTATATTCACCGAACAAGGAAAAACGGAAAATTACAAATCACAAATGATGTACATGAACCCCTAACCCCTACCGAACGCCTACCGAGAGTAAATACATTTCGATATGCACTGCAAACGCGGCGGATAAATCCGGGATGATTTATCCTGGAGTCTGTCCTCTCGGAAAACAGTAGATATTAAATAGCTTGTCGCTTGAGCTCGGAGAAAGCGCGAGAACCCCCAGTTCAGAGACCGATTCCATTGAATCCATTCAGGCGTTCCAGCTCTGCTTGACCTATATTTGTAGATGATAAAACGAGGAAACTATTCCAAAGTTTTCTTTTGTGTGTTATAAAATTTTTGGATCCTACTGCTGGTTCGGTCCCATAATAGCCTGGCAACTTCCTTCCAACCTTGTCCAAATGCACTTTGGGCAAAACTGGGTCATATTCTCAATTCCGACATAAGCTACTACTACTACGGTGATTAATATTCTGCACTGCAGCTTTTGGCTCAAGTTTAGCAGGACAGAGTCAGCAGCGTGTCAGGCCAACTCAGCCTTCCGTTCAATTAATGGAGAAATGCGAAACAAGTCTTTTATTGGATCAAATAATGGGGTGAGGTCCTAGCTACCAGCACAGCACCCACACCCAACACTCAAGTCAGCCACAACCGCAATATGGGCCAGAGATACTTAATATGTATTACAGCACCAGCCAGGTTTCAATATTTTAGTTGACTCTTCTTCAGTCATGTAATACATAAACGCTATATGCTACTGCTACTAGGCACTCATTTCATTAAACAGAATAACAAAAGAGAAAACGACAAAAATGCCTATTAACCAAAACAGGATGTTTCTGGGTCAATGTATGAATATTATATTTCTGTTAAGTGTATTGTGGGTTTTTAACGTGGAATATTATTGTGGTGCCCCTGTCATCTCACGTTCACGTGTGCCTCGGTATATCCATAGCAAATACAGACATAATCTCTTCCTGTCCCTTTGTAATAACTTCTACTTGTTAGTTAAGACGGACAGACGTAAGACGTAACAAAAGACCCTAATCATTGTTTGTTAATTTCAAGTGAAGCCGGAATTCATTCATATCCCACAATCCCCCACCCTTTGCCCTCACCTCACACATAATTAGGCCGCAGGAATACCTCTGCAGTGCTGCCAAGAGGTATTATATAGTTATGAGAGAAGCGTATGGATGCTAATTGGCGATCTTGGGATTTCCGCAAAAAAAGGTACCTACACAAAAAAAACAGTAGTAGGTATCTACAGGTGTCAGTGTCAGATTTTTTTTCATTCCATGTTATAAAAAAGTGTAAGGCTTGACACACTTTAAAAGGGAGAAAACTGGATTCCTTTTAAACAGCAATATTTAATTTATCTTAGCTCTGTTACAGTTACTTAAGTATAGGTCTTAAATTTTAAAGGGAACCAAAACCGCTAGAATAAGTTACCCCGAATCCCATATCACATCCTACTTCTATCTCCCCTTTTTATTTCCCATTGAACTTCAACTTCCCGGGAACCATAGGAGTTTTGGAGTCAGAAACCTCGTAATCAGGGAGATAACAATTGTCGACGGTCGAACGAAACAGTTCAACTCTATGCCAACCGAGCCATATTGAACATTGAACCAACATTTTAAAAACATGCTTATCAGTACTGTGTACTGTTACTGTCAATGCCTTTAAATACATGCAGGTCGAAATATTTAGTTTAACAAGAGTTCGTATCCAGTACCTACGACACGGTAACGTAATATTACGAGATAGATGCTATTCGAATTTATGCACTGCAGAAGATCATACAATCCATGACTGGACGCTTAAAGAATTTCGTTATTGGAATGTTGGGCAAGTGCTAAAGCTAACCCTGTGACTAATAATAAAATTGCACTCCGCTACTAATCATTGTTATTTTGACAGATTGAGGATTGATGCGCTTACTACCTGGCGGAAGTACCGTAAGAAAAGAGAAATAAATCAAAAAATTACGACAGAAGGTATTTACAGGCTTAGCACTTTGACTGGCTTGACTTCACAATTCGTTGCCAAAAACACATTCCTATATTACTATTATGCGAGGCCAGGATTAAATTCAAATTTAAATTCAACCCTCCGTAATCTGAAGTCTGCTCATCTTCACTGTCTTAATACCAAGAAGAGAATAACAGAGCAACAAGAGCGGGTTCAGAGAATCTGCCTACATTCCGACAAAGGAATTAAATGTTTCGGAACGCTTGTTTTTCCTAAGCAACCCCCAGCAATACTTGCAGTTTCCAAGTAGGAGGACCCAGGTCGTTCATTTGTCGTTTGTACTACTACCACTAGGGTGGTGGTAGGTAGTAGGGAATGTATAAGTACGTGTAAGTATGTCCATGGTACATAGTTTTGGGAAGAAGAGCATGTGTGCGGATGGTGAAACGGACGCTGAGAGAGCAGCAAGCAGCAACTCTCTTGTCAAGAATAAAAGCACCGTTAGCACAAGTTAATCAGTTTTAATTCTCTTTTCCCTCAGGGAATTTCCCTCTAATATTCCTTATCCTTAGCTTCATCATCAACAAGCTCTGTAATTCATTCCATTGGGGATTAGGCTACAGCAGCCTCAGTTCCGTAGTCCTACAATGAAGTAAAAAATAACAGTTTTCACTGCGCCTTGTCCGCTTTCATACAATTGGACTGACAGAACACAATGCTTTGGTACTTATTGAGACCTGGTGTCGGTGTCAGCAAACAAATTACAATACAATGCCAGGACTCGAGCTGAATCGAAATGTTCTTACATGCACCTCTACAGTATAATACAATTATTATGTTTATGTAGATGTTATTATTAAACTGTAAGGTGCTTTGTACTCTTGAAATTGCGAATATTTTATTTTGGAAATATTGTGCAATCATTTGTATCCCTTCTAGCCTGGCTTTCGTTTCAGCGCTTGCTTTGTTTAATTATGGTAATTATTTTACTCTATTGAAGAATAGCAGAAAGATAGAGTATACCGTATTTCTATTTGAGTTTCAGTATTTAGCTATATAGACACTTCTCAGTTGACCACAAACAGATTAAACCACATTGAGACATATCAACCGCCCAAGTTATACTTAAACATAGCTCAAAGCATAACTGGATTGGTAACAAAGCATTATTATGAAGTTTTTGCTACACGATATATGAAATTGATTTTTATTAGCTAGTAATTAGTTGGGGGAAGAATGAAATATGCACACTAATAACTCAGGCATAGGTATGCTAGTTTGGATTTCTGGACTACTGCCAACAGCTTTCATGTATTTCCGGTGCTGATTAAGCATAATTGCTAGTAATTTTATTCCTAAAGTTCTAACGTCAATCTTACCTTCAACTTCAATTTCAACTTCAATTTCAACAGTGGATCCCAAATCCAAATCACAATCACCAAATATAATCAAGAAAGGAGGCATGGTGCCACACGAGATGGTTATCACCCACCCAACAAAACAGAAGCAGAAATTAAATCAAGTGTATCAGCTATAGCTATCAGAGTTTAAAATCAATTAACGTTTGACCCTCAGGTCTCTGAAACGTATTCCGGTTCACACAGACAGGAAACTGGAGCACGTGTGTTTACAGTCCGTCCGATTAAGTTGATCCGCAAGCCTGATTACAGAAATCAACGGAAAATGCAAGTACAACACTGCTTTCCGTGTTCCTTCAAGCACAAGCTCAAACACTGCAGGCAAAACTGCCGAGAAAGGTATCTACTGTGTGTTCTTCAAGACAACTGACAACGACTGAAGGGAATGGATAAACAATTGCTATTGTATACCAGGCTAGCTATGTCTACCTGCTGGAAAAGGGCTTTCGTCAATCCGGCCTCTTTGGCTTCTGGTCCAGAGGACCTTTCACTCATTCACTGCAATAATGCTCCCTCAACTTGAATACATTTTCACGTTCAGGTTCAAGTTAGGACATTCTATATTCTACAGAACCTAATGGTTTAGGAGGATTATCCTACTCTCGTCTTCGACTTCGTGGTCAGTTTGCCTAGTACTTCGTTTAGGTATCTGGACTCACCCCCGATATCGTCCCCGTCCGGACCCGACTTAATTTCCGCAGTACATTCTAAAGTGCATGAGTACTTTTCTTTCAAAAGCTAACACTCTCCGTCTCCAGGAAGGGCAGGTGGTGTTATACTTTCAAGTATTCAAGCGCACCAAAAAAAATAGCGTAAATTAGTATAGGTATATAAGTATTTACATGCAATCTCTTTTTTAACCCTTTATTCAGGCTTCCACATAAGTACATACTTATGTCTAAATACATATTTTTTAAACCATATTTTAAGCTCGAGGCTCTAATAATGTAACAATACCAGTCTTCAATTTTTTACACTGTCTTGGGTTCGAGCTTCGAAATCCCCTCAAGTATCTCATATAACTTGCACTAAACTAATGGATATCCTAACTTCAGACTCTACCCCACTATTTTAATGATAATACTAATATGGAAAAAAGGTGCTGGCTGCTGCTTTAGAAAAATCAAAAACTTATAAACTAGGTGAGGTCGATGGTATACAATATATGTACACCTCTATTTACATTGACAGGAAAGATAGTGCACGCCTGAGGAGAACAAGTTGAACCTACCCCGGAACAACTTGACCCAGAAAATTGAAAATTGAAATCGTGCCTAACGATTCGCTTTTAAGCTTAACAAGTAAATGACAGCGTTAATTTTTAAGTTCCATTGGAAGAAAACTGAACGAAAGCATACAAATACTTTAATGCTTCAATATTCCAAGGAAGTAATTGTACAGTAAGAACCAACGGCTAGCTTACTCACAAATCGGATTCAGAATTTAGAATGTGAATTACAACTTTCAAACTTTTCTCAAAGCTGCTGCACTTCATATAATTCCGGCATCTTGGAATTTCCATCTCCAACAAACTCTCATTTCAATAAGCTGACCCTATTGTCACCCGTCCAGTCACTCTCTTAGATCATAAACGGCTGCAGTTGAAAAAAACTACGCGGATCCAAATATATTCCAACTGCACAACTCTAATGCAATGATACCTGGTCCTTTATGAGAAAGAAAAGGTCTGGAAATCCCGAACCAAAGCCTTCTGGTCAGTTTGAAAAAGGGACAATATGAAAATACAACCCATATTGTTGTCTCTTATCAGTAAAATTCCTTCCGAGTTTCCAATTCAATTCAGAGCACTGTCCAAATAAATAACTTCTGCCGAGTACAATAGTAAATTATAAATCTAAAGAAACATCATAAATCCGGTATTCATTGGTGACAAACGTTTATGGAAACAGTAAACAGTCAAGGAATGATATAATCCAATCCTAATAAACGAAGGCAAGAGACATGAAGATGGTGTCATTTTCCAATTCAAGAATTTGGAATTACAGAAGCTGATGAAGTGATAATAATGCCAAGCCAAACAGGAGTCTGGATGAAATGCTGTGAAAGAAGAATAGATCCATTCCGTCCATTTTTTGCTCACTCCATGAGAGGAAATTACAGCAAAAAAAAAACGAAGTTCATTAGATTTGTTACAGTAGATCCTCATGAACGGAGGAATGGAAACGGTCCGTTGAGTTCCAGGGTCATTGACGCTCTCGCAAAAAGCCACAGGAGTCGTACACACAGACGTCCCGACACTCGCCTCTTGTCGCCTCACATAAACCACTGTGAACTGTCAGTATACCGCTTCATTTTTAATGCTTCGGTCATCTCAATCTCAATCTTCGACTCCTTATTTCCGTACATTCAACAAATGTGAAGAAAAGGACTTCCCCAACAAGACGAAACGGACTTTTATGGAGATCTCAATGATGGCCAATGACCAATACAATCCTGTAAAAGCTGAGAAGGAAAGGATGGGAATTTGCCCGGCGTGGCATTGCACTGTGTGTGCTCTGTTGTGAGCCGAATGGCATCTGGGAAATAGATCCAGGAGAGAAGTCAGCTCACAACAATGGGAAAAAGAATAGGAGAGCCTCATCTCATCTCGAGTGTGATTGACTTCTTTCTGTGCTACGCTGTGTTATTCAACTCTCTCCTCCCTAGGCACTTGACTTGACTGGAGCTACTTTTGTGTGCAATTCTTTTAGCCCATTAAGCACAGAAATACAACATACACTTCCTCCGTCAGCCAGACTTCGGATGATGAACCTGGGCAACGTAGTCAAAGCTCTCTTTATTACTGTTCAGAGACAATGAAAAGAAAAACTACATTCTGCCCTCATTAACTCTAAAATTGTAACTCTACCCTTTTTACGGTATAACTTATTAATACGTATTAACTTAAATTTACTTTCTTTAAAAATGTTTTCAAACAAGTGCAGGTATAAATGAAATTCGTGATGCCGCCTGCCAAAAGAATTCTGAGTAGGTACATTTCGATGCCACGTAACATTCACGATTTCCAAGTATGGATTGCACAAATTAACCCTATTCTTTATTCAGCTCAAATGTCAATTCCACGAGTTGAGTAATGGAGAGCATTATGGAACCTGGAAGTTGGAATGGAATTCTAGGAAAAAACAGATTTCTATATTTGTAGCCGAGATGACACGAGATGAGGGTGAGTGGATTGAGGAAAAAACTAAAGGCAATAACCTGGTAATGCGGTATCCATCCTATGCACCCGTCTCGTGTGCCTCGCTCCAAATTACGAGATAGGTAGATGATTCGCTGAGGTTCAGACCGAGAAAGGCAGGTATATTGTGCCTTTCCTCGTCCCGACCTTTCATGCAATTCAGAAATCCAAATGCAATTTGCCTTGATTCAGATACCTTAATAGTGACCCAACACGTGGTGGGAACCGGAATATTCCGGTTCAAGTCCAGAATACAGAAGAGTCTAGAACACTCACGTTAAGTGTAACCGTATACAGTATTCACAGAATATGCGTATTTCAGAAAATACAATGAACGAATATTCCAGTACAACTTTGCACAAACTTTTGTTAGAATCAGAACTCGTGGTACGTGGTACTTCACTAGCAAGCAATAACTCCTCTGAACTATGTAAAACAGTTTAAATTCGAATTTACACTATGGGATAGCGGATCAGATAATGGAGATATTAGCAATTTGAAACAAATCAACAAAATATTGTTTACGTTCCAATTAGTCACTCTCTGCTGGTTTGACCGATTAGACGAGCAGTATGAACCCTTCCCAATTGGCCGATAGGAAAAGAAAAATACTAGTGAAAACAATGTGAACTTAATTTTCAAAATAACTTCCCTATTTGAAAAAGTCTGACATGGCATCCTGTCACACTGTAAGCTAGAACTGTAGTCATAACAAAATAAAACGTCGTTAACTTGTAGCATCTCGTCCATGATGGGTACAAGCCACGCTAACTACGTTTTGTCAACGTTCCATGGTAGTGCATTATTGCAGAACGCGTACTACCATTTGGGAGAAAGAAGAGGCAAATACCTAGGAACACTTCGAAAACAGAATGATTCATACTTTCACGTGTAAGTCCTCAGCAGCAATGAGTTTGCTGATTTGATTTCTCTCATGCATTCAGTGCAGAGTATACTTGACTTTTGCAAAACCTTGAATACTTGTGAATAGTATATAAGCGAAGCCAAGTAAAGTATAATTTTGTGAACAATTATGAATTAACAAAATTACCTATCTCACTATATTATTGCTTAGGAGTGTCTATGTATCTACAAATATTCTCAAGTAATAAATTATATGATTAAAAATCACGACCTGAGCAGGTTAACCAGCTTCTTCTTATGCCCAACATTCTGATACTCGAATATTATACTTACTTATTATGTTTTTTGGTGTCAATGTCATTCCCATGACTGTTTGTTGGCATAACTGAGTTTACTCAAGTCAGCTCATTCGAATGCCTTCATTTGCCGAGCAACCCACGTCAGACGAGTGGATGAAGTAATCTTGAAACTAATTATGATACCCTTACCTAAATACATACACTTAATTTCTGATAGTTTACTCCCAAGCACTAATTACATGATTAACACTATTTTATTTCTCTTCCACAGAGTGAGCTCCTATCAGTTATTTCCAAGAGCATCAGCTTCGAGAATCGAGATTAACAAGAATTGTTGGGAAACGGAACGCAAATTACAATTAGGGCATGGTTATAGGCCAGCATCTGCAACATACTTACTTCACAATTAGAGAAATCAAATAAACAGCGGGAATCGCAATAGATTTAACGTTTATCGCTAGGTCTTCAGTCATTAGAATAACAGAAACAGCAGATGCGTCTTTCCATATAGTTTTGAAACAACGGAGATTCTGGACTTGGAATGGGGGAACTGGTTCTGCGGAATTACTCTTACGCGGAATCAGAGAGAACTCCTGCTCATGAATACTCCCGTGCCGTCATGCCAGGTTAGTAACTTTCTGAAGGTTACATGGAAGGAGATGGAACGTGTGAGGTCATTCCACTACTGCCTTCAGAATCCGTACTACGAACTACGACAACCATTCTTTACTCTAATCTCAACTCAAACAGGAATCTTTTGTAAATATAAAGAAAACATTTTGAACTTCAGAGAATTTAGGCATAAAAAAACCGTAAAATACAAACAATAACCTGGTTGAAACGGAAATAAATCATAAGTGCGTGATCTGACCCCGCGGGTAACTTTCTCTTTTGCAAACCTACTTTTGATAGAGGAGAGCATGAAGGAAAAACAATTTAACAGACCCACACATGACACCTTTAAAAAACTTTGAATAATGCTGAAATTGGCACTACAGCATTATTGGTAGCACATGCCTGGGAATTGGAACTGATCGTTAATTAATGAAGGAGTTGTGCTGCTCGAAAATTTAGTGTCACGTCCTGCACAATTAATTTTATTATGACACGCTATGCGACTTTGAATGTAAATTGCAGGCCCTTATCCACTAGTTTTTTTTTTATTTTTTACTTTGCCAGAACACACATAAACAGATGAGTGGTCAAGAAACTGAAAAAGGACAATGCCTGAGGACGAGGGTTCAACCTCACTCACAATCAGTAGTGCCAATTCGGATAACAGGTCCCTGTGGAATTTAGGTTCAAGATCCTGTCTTAAACTACTCTGGAAGGATGTTATGTGCTCACCTTTCGTGTTGAATGAGGACATAATTTCCGATGCATTTCTCCTGTTATTAAGATTGAGATTAAATGATGAATGGACTCACTTCTCACTTCCGCTGAAAGATGACTACTGCTGTATATAATATTAGGAATGATGGGATGCAAATTGAAAGCTAGGAAAGGTAAACTGAGGTCAGGACCGGTTAGAGAAGAGAATAATAATAAAGTCGACCAAAGTAAATTGGTCTGCCTACACATGAATTTTTCGCAAACTCTTACTACACGGTTCAAGAATTCCGTCCGTCTCCGTTCATCATAAAATAATGTATATTTGCTATTAGCATCACAATACTCTGAACTCAGAATCCACCTACATACAATCTTACAATTAAGTAAGTATAGGGGTTCAACTCTAACGAAAATGAAATCTTGCTTATGTGAGCTCAGCCGCCTTTCACACTTGACATTGGATAAGCTTAGCGGAAAGTAAAAGATAGGTCTGGATTGGATACATAATCTTATCGTTAAGTATCGCTAATTGTGACTTGCAAGAGTCCACCACTGCTATGAATCAGTAAATCAATCGCCTTGTTTCTTGTTTCACATGCCCGTATCTCGGGTAGAAATTCCTGGACCTAGAAGATAACCGGCATTCCAGAAAATCCAGATGCAGTGCAGGTTATTTCAGAATATTGCATTACACTACAGCCACAGCTAACGGCGCGGCGTGCTACATTTGGCTGTCTGATTCTCGACCCGAAGAAGCCAAGCACTTACTATACTGAGACTGAGAAACCAAACTCTAAATAAGCACGAAACAAGAGGCCTATCTCGTGAATGCCAATCAATTAGGCTCATTTTGTATGAGCTTAGTAGAAAAAGTGCCGGCTCACTTCTGTCCATCTCCGTTAGCCTCCTTGTTATTCTGTTCCACTTCTCCGGACAAGGCAAAGAAACTTGTAATCAATCTACCATCGAAGTCAGAGAGTCATATTATGGCAATCGAGCTCTCGCACGTTGCACGTAAGAAAAAAAAACGAAGTCTTGTTCAACATCTGTGTTTTCTCTTAACAATACAGGTGCAGGAACTCGAGTCGACTGTTGACAAAAAGCAGTCATCAAGACCAAACTAGGATTCCAATGCATTCGCCTCGCCGAAGAAGTACATACTTCTTCGGAATTAATATTGCTCATAAACACATATGTTGCGGGTTATAGGTCCTATGTTCCATCGGTAAAATTCGGGATTGGGTTAAAAAACCTCAAAGGGTGGCCACTTTGTTACCCAGCACTTTAGAAGTGTTAGCCGCAGTAGTTACGGCGTTCCAGAGCAGAAGGGACGCCACTTTAAGCGCTAAATTCCATTAAAGGCATGAAGTGTCTCACCCCGCAGAGTGGCTCCCTCCCCGTCCCCGTGTGCCTTGTCTAATGGAATAAAAAGTTAAAGTAAGGACAAAAAAACATGCCTTCTCTGGTCTAGTGGAGAAATCAACGGGATTTCAGGAATGGAAGGGTCAATGTCTTCACATTGCTTTTCCTAACCAACTCAGGCCATCATATCATTCTGCCAGCCACACTACAGCATCAGTGTACACGATATACGATATACGAAGCCCATACGTCCTGGCCTGACGCCTCACTACAATGCATTCAGTGTGGAAGGGTTGTTGTGTTGTGCGGAGGGCTTTCCCCTCTTGGAGTTCATACTAAACTCGTATGTAGTACAATGTACTCAACAATGCCTCCCCATTATGCTCCCACTGCCAAAGTCAGGTGGAGAAATTCGTAAACTCAGCATTTATTGGACTCAGACCCAAACCCAAAAGCTAACTCAAGCCAAGTCATTTAAATGTTTAATACACATCATGCTGAGCTGACTCGACAGTTTACTACCAAGTTTAAAATAAAATATCGGAATATGGAAAGGTCGATATTAATTGGGAAAATTACATACAGGCATATTACAACAACCTGATTATAAATAATGACCTTTCAGTTTGAATATGCAAACGGTGGCTAAAGGAGAGATTCTGTTACACGCTGACTAGGTAAAGAGAATATTTTGATTTTTGATATTCTCTTCGGTGTGAAGCGAAGAAGAGATTTATTTATGGGCATGAAAACATGTTTTGCTGCATGGTCTTAAAAACAAGTGCGAAGGCGAAAGGGCATCGATCTAGTACTTTATCCAGTCCAGGCAGGATCCTCCAATTACAGCTAACCACAGTCCCAGTTATACAGTTTATCTACTATGGTCCTAATAACAATAGAGAGCACAATGACAATGAGCATACTTTTTTAGTGTTTTTGGTCGCTATAACAGGTAGGTAAGACTTTGGAAACAGAAAGCAATTAACAGAATAAAGTCTGTTAGTAGTTACATTATGATAACCCTGCACAATCGTGTTGAAAAGTTGATATACCGGCGGTGTATGCGATGAGCCTTCATCGAGGCGTCTCTAGACGCGCACGCCTACTGCAAGCCAATTTGTAACAATAAGGAATATATGTGTAGGTATATCAAATTGGTTTCATTAACTGATGTAACCAAGCGTGTGATAAATATCTCCGCGGTGACAATACTGCTAATCAACATCCAACTATCAAGTTAGCCTAGATCCAGTGTACAAGGCACACAACAAACAGTAATGGATTGGAAGAAGTGAAAGTTGGAGCCATTCTTATTTGATGCAGTGCATGAACAAGAATTATTCAGCAGAAATTTTGTTGCTTCTTGATCTCGATGCCAAATTAGTAAATAAATGCTAAAGTAGAGAAATTTGTGAAATGTAATGAAATTGTTAAGTGTGCAAACCTCGTTTGATTGGTAGATTTCCAGGATTCACAATTTCTTCATGAATTATTTCCAAGTCGTCATCATCCCCCACGTCATCCCCCTCGAAATACCCACTCTCGTGGTCGGATTGAACTCCCATTGTGGATTTACTCATTTATGTATACGTGGAATATATGGAATATACAGTTTATGTAGCAGTAGTACTGGTGCAATACTGGACAAGTCAGGTTTCCAGTTACTCAACGTTTTTGTTGCAATCACACATGCCCTCCCCGACTGCACAATTTTGGTAATGACCCAGTTCCTCTGTCTCTGAGAATGTCACAAAGTTCACACAATGCAATGGACACGCCAATATAACAAATATAAATCAAACAACAACCTATGAGTCCTGAGTCCACAATTAAAGAGTTTGAATTTAGTGTGCAACGCTTTGTTAATAAACCAAACCAGGAATGAGGTCAGTTCGCAACGATTAACTCTCAATTCATGGAAGGCGTCACTTTTTCTCCTCGCGATAATGATATATTATTGCACCCGTATATAGGTCAAACAGAGGCAGATTGTGTTCGAAATGGTAAATAACAGTAATGGGATTAAACAATGTGCCAAAGTCAAAATCAACAGTTTGTACACAATAGGGTATGTAACAAATGTACTGGTTCAGCAAAATTCCTGCCCTTGACGTAAAACTTTCCGTGGACAAATAATAACCCCACTTCTGTTTTAATCAAAGTCTGAAAGTCTATTGTCTTGAGCTTATTAGCCAGCTTCATAGAACATTATGAAAGCAGGATAGAGTTTCTTAAAATTCCAAAGAATCTTCATATCTCCAAAATTGGGTTCTCCTTGTCAGACGAGTTCACTAATGTTTGTAAACTTGAAACGTCCTTTATTGTGTACGAGTCTCGCTCAAGTGCGACTCTACGGGGAATTCCCAATGATGAATCTTTCACGAAAATCCCGGAATTGCAAAACAACTATAGAAAACTCTTTGGGGAACTGCATGAAGAAAATCTTACGAAATTGTTTTTTATTAGAAGTCCGATATCCGAAATTTTAAAACTTTCTTAAAATTGGTTCTTATTTAAAGGCCACTCCAGATATTTCAAATTCCACACTCAAAGATTTTTTTCAGAAACCAGATCACAAATTTTGTTGGGTACTAAAGCAGGTTATTTGATGTCACAGTTTTTGGAGTTACTTTACTACGATGTTGGAAGATATAATGGACATTTGGATTGACGTAAGTAGTAAGTATGTAGCGGGTGTAATGTTATGCAAGAGCACATGCACGAGGCTTGTGTCGAGAGAAGACGCGTGTTGATGCTCACAACTCCGTGGTCGAACAACCTCTGGCTCACAACATTGGAAAGTTCTCAAGACAAGCTAAAAGCTCCGGCCCACTCCAACCTCCAATAGCTGCTGTTGCGTTGGTAGTTCTGTGGAGAGCATACGAAAGTGCTAATACACTTCTGCTTCTGCTCTTGGCCCAACAGTAGCTACGCTGTCTTTTTTAGTTACAGGTTGCTTCAATCTTTATTTCATAATTCAAAGCATTTTTATTGAACTGAAAGACCTTGAAATCCTAGATACGTGTTGGATTAGTACTTTCAACTTGAAAAAGACTCCACAGCTAAGTGAATCAGGATTTTATTCCTACAAGGAAAACTATTAGAAAGTCGTGTATTCATATGTATATTTTCCTCTGTCCAATTGTGAAATGGAGAATTAACATACATAGATAGTTACCAAATATCTGGACCTGGATATGTTACATCAAACAGGATGATGCACTACAGCATGCTCCTGCATCCTGCACTATTTATCTAAAGTTTATAAGAAAACAGAAATATCAATGCTGAGAATCTGAAGAATTGATTCACACACAGTCGTGAAGTATGGAATAGAATAGGATTAGATAAAACTCCTGGAAGAAATCTTGACCTAATATATACCATTCAGATTTTAATTAAGATTTTCAAGTTAGCAGCAGCCGTCTATAATCTCAGAAAGTTCCAAATCGCAGCATCGTCTTAACTGCTGCAGTCAAAATCACAGCACTGACACAAACAAATAGTAATGCTAAATATCGTTAGGTTAGGTTACTGTCACTAACTAATTGTACACTTCATTCGCTGCCTGAGTTTATTATTGCGCTTTGATTGATTGATTGATTGATTGACCTTTATTTAAGTGTAGAATTGGGTTACAGCTATATTACTTTTACATAATAA